>PVHY01009420.1:0-56528 GCA_004024945.1 Uropsilus gracilis | reverse complement strand
GCCCGCCGGAGCCCGCGCCCCGCACCCACCCCCGGCGCCCCGGAAACGGCCCCGACTGCTCCGCCCGCCCCCGCGCGCGCGAACGGCCGCGGCGCTCGACCCGCCGGCTCCGCGCGCGGGCGGGAACTGCCCCCTCGCCCGGCCCTGGCAGGGTCGCCCAGCTTGGGGGGGGCGCCCTGCCCCCCCTTCCCTGGGGAAGGGACCCCCCCTTTCGTGAGGGGCTCCCCGGGAAGCGGGGCCCCGCCCCGCCCTCGGAGCCGCGCCCACCGCGGGCTGCCTCGCCTTCCCCTCGCGGCCGGCCGAGGCCACTTCCCCGCGCCTCCCCCTCCCCCCCGGGGGGCCCCGCTCCCTCCCGCCGCCCGCCCGGCGGCCGCTCCGGGCTCCCCTCGGGCTCCGGGCGGCGGAGGCTTCCCGGGGCGCGCGGGCGGCTCCCTCGCCCCGGGCTCCGCGCGGCGGGGAGGCCGGCGCCCGCCCCGGGGCGGCGCGGCGGGCGGCGGGCGGACGCCAGGGGGCAGCAGCCGCCCTCGCTCGCCCTTCCTCGGCGCGGCGCCGCCGAGCGCCCCGGCCGCCCCCGACGGCGGGACCCCGCCGGCCGGCCCCCCGCGCGGCCTCGGGGGCGCTCTTCGGAGAACTTAAGTTTGGGGCGCAACGGCGGGACGCGGCCGTCGAGGCCGCCGGAGCCGCTGACGCTCGGGGGACCCCGACGGGGGCCGCTGCCCCCCAGGCCTGCACCGGCCTTCCCCAGGCGGGCGGCTGGGGCGGCCGGGCCTTCGCGCTTCCCGGGGGGCCCCGTCCCTCGCTCCTTCCCGGAAACCCCGGGCCGCTCCCGGCGACCCCCACCCAGATGCTCTGGGTGGTAATGGGTCGGGGTGGGGGGCCCCCAGAAAGAACGCCTCTACGGTTTCCTTTTAAAAGGGTTTTTTTTTGAGACCAGGTCTCGCTAGTTTTGCCCGGGGAACCAACCGCAGGCTCACGTTGCCCGGGGTACCCCGGACTCAAGCCAGCCCCAGCCTCAGCCTCCCAGGTAGCTGGGATGACAGGCGCGCGCCACCACACCCAGCTATTTTTGGGACTAGGTCTCGCTGGGTTGCCCCGGGCGGGACTCGAACCGCGATCCCCAGTCCTAGCCGCGACCCCAAGAGCTGCCGCTTACAGGCACGCGCCACCGTGCCCGGTTTTTTTGAAGACGCCCCACTTCGTGCGGGGAGACCCCCAGCGTTCCCACCTCCCTGGGGGATCCAGCATCGCTCAGCCTTCGAGCTGCCCCGTGTGCGCTGCCCGCGGCCAGCGTGGCCCTTCGGGCTTGGCCGCCGCTGCCCCGGGGGCGAGGGCCGGACAGATGGGCGCGGCCTCGGGCGTTTCCAGAGCGCAGGCCGGGGCGCCCCAGGAACCCCAGGGGTCGGGAGCTGGGATGTGGCTGGACTGATGGACGGACGGAAGGACGGACGGAGGAGAGCCGGGAGGCTGGTGACCGCTCCCCGGAGGGGTGAGAGCGGACGCCTTCGGGGTCCCGCCTGGAACCCCAACCCCTGCGAGGGGCGGCGGATCACCGTGGCTTCCTGGGCTGCAAGGGGTGCAGGGACTCACGACCCAGGCCGCTGCAGCCCCGCTTACAGCTCCGCCCTAAGTGCGAGTTCGAGCGCAGCCGGGCCGCCAGGGCGGGAAGGTTGTGGGGCTGGAGCTCAGTCAGACCGTCGAGCAAGTGGGGTTCCCGGGCCCGCGCCCGCGGGGTCTCCCCGCACCGCAGCAGACCCACGCGCAACGCAGAGGCAAACAAAGACACGGCCCCCTCCCCAGCGGGGAGCCGAAAGGCAAGCAGAGGACCCGGCCACGCCCGGGGGACCCCCAGATGCTCTTGGTGTTAATGGATCTGGGGGGTCCGGGAAAGAAAACGCCTCTGCAGTTTCCTTTTAAAAGGGTTTTTTTAGAGACCAGGTCTCGCTAGGTTTGCCCGGGGAACCGCAGGCTCACGTTGCCCGGGGTACCATGGCCTCAAGCGATCCCCAGCCTCAGCCTCCCAGGTAGCTGGGATTCCAGGCGCGCGCCACCACGCCCAGCTATTTTTCCAGAGGTTCGTGCTGTGTTGCCCCGGGCGGAACTCGAACCAAGACTCCCCCTCCCCACCTCCAGACCCTGCCGCGACTCCATAAGCTGCCGCTTATAGGCATGCGCCCCCGTGCCCGGCTTGTTGGAAGACACCCCACTTCGGGCGGGGAGACCCCGGGCGTTTCCACCTCGCGGGGCTCAACCGGGGGGTCCGGGACCTTGAAGGGCTTTTGCCCGGCACGTTTGGAGGCGTCGTGCGCAGCGCCAACCCGGCCCGTCGCGCGCCTCCCGCTCTGCGTGGTCCCGGGCGTCGGAGCGAACTTGACCTCGTCCTAACGCCAAGGGCCAGGCCCCGCCAAGGAGGCCCCGCCAAGGAGGAATGTCCGTTTTCGGGGTGAATTTGGAAATTTGAACTGAACGTGCGTTTGGTTCGCGGGAAGGAAAACGACCATGTCCCTCGAAGACAGTAAAGGCTTTGACAGTTGTTCCTTCCACCACGACAGGTTCCTTCGGGCCGCGGAGCATAGTTAAGTATTTGATGCTTTTGATATTTGGTCCAAACTCTCGGAAAATGTTTTGTCTAACGGCGGGGAGGAGGGGGAATTGGAATCTCCACCAGTCTTTTTTTTTGTTTTTGGAGACCAGGTCTCGCTCGTTTTGCCCATGGAACCGCAGGCTCACGTTGCCCGGGGTACCACAGACTCAAGCCATCCCCAGCCTCAGCTTCCCAGGTAGCTGGGGTGACAGGCGCGCGCCCCCACGCCCAGCTATTTTTTGGAACTAGGTCTCGCTACGGGCCCCAGGCGGGACTCAAAAGGTGATCCCCGGTCCCCGTCGCGGCTTCCTAGGCTGCCGCTTACAGGCAGGAGCCACCATGCTCAGCTTTCTCCACCAAAGTCTTAAGTCACATCGGCCTCAGCGAGCAAATGACATTTTAAAATTTTCATTTCAGAAGACGGTATTCTTAGAGGATTATTCCTATTTCCAGCGATCATTTACATGGTAAAAAAGGTCTTGCGCTGGTGGTTTTGGACCACCTGCCAGCAGTTCGCATCACCTCGCAGGGAGGAGAAACTTTGTGCCAAAAAGGGCATCTCTTTGTGCCAAGGGCCTGCCCTGCACACGGCCCATTTTTCAGTGTTGGAATTGAGACATTTTCTCCCGCTCCAAGGTGACTTTGAATGATCGCATTTTAATTCCTTTGGGACAGAGTTGCTTAGCTCCGCCTCCCCCTCTCTCCCCTAGTCTTCCTTCCCAAGATGCTGTCCTGATGTCTGAAGATTCAGCTTCCTAAAGCCACCAGGCAGCTGACAAGCAGCAAACTGAGGATGATTTTAAAGTAATCTTTACAATTCAGGGATGCTTAGTAAACATGTTCCCTCATAAAGGTGTTGGATTAGCACTGCTATAATAAAGGTGGTAAACCAGGTCATTACAGCTAGAAGCCAAGCTTTATTTATTTTTTATTTTAGAGTCATTTAATAATAGCAGAATGCACCCGTAGTAAATGCTGTCGGGCTGAGGTGCCATTTAAGGGTTCACTGGAATGTTTTATACGGGGTGTCATTTACAACAGGGAAACAGCTTTTTAAGTATTTTTAAATCAGCAAAAACCAAACAAAGCCCCTTCATTATGCGGTGAATTTATCACGAGTTATGGAGATATTTAGGTCAAAATGGCAGGTATGTGGGTATGTATACGTATTTTATTTAAAATGGATAATTTGGAATTTAACATACCGTGGAGGTCTCTAGGTGGATTCATTCCATGTACACATTCTGAAAGAATAGAAAATGAAAAACATGAATGTACTGATAGCAACACCACATTTACTGAGTTGATGAATTTCTAATTGCAGTAAATGCAGGTATAAAGCCTGAATTCTTCTCTCTCTCTGCCAGCTTACTGCCTCATACTCTTTGGCACTCGAGTTTTTCATAACTTATCATCCAGCTTTGGCACAAAAATAGCTTAACCCAGTAAATTATCAAATAAAAAATGAGCTGTTAAATATGCCCATGACAGTGGGAAACCAATGTTTCCCATTACCAACCAGCTAATACTGAATCTTCATCATAGAGACACTTCTTTTAAATTTTATACATGATGCAGCTATTATTTAATGAATATTAAACATACATTTGGAGGGAGGGGAAAACACTGAATTAGAATTCAAGGGGAAGTTAAAACCGAATCCTCACTTAATGCAAAAACATTTGAAAATCCGTACTAGGCTTGAACCCAGAAGCAAAAACCAAAGCTACAATTATTTTTCAAGTAAGGAAAAGAAACCTTTTGTAACACATCTTCTAAAAGCAACAAGCTGAGAGAGGAACTTCCACTGCGAGCACATTTTAGAAGTGTCCTCTGCTGGCTCGTCTTTTCCCCTTCTGCGAAGAGGACAGAAGTGAAACCTCCCATTCTTGAAATAGCAGATTGTACCGATCATTACTGGAAACAATCGCCGTGGGAAAATTTCCACATACGAATCCTTATTCCGCTGCCATCTGTGGAGTTGTTGATAAATCTATTAAGCAAAGTCAGGCAAAGCTGTCTCCGCTCTGAGTATCTGATGAACTGCTCTGAATTTGAAGCGACGCCATCAGCCTTGGCTATGGAGATGGGTCATCACTAATGACCAACAGAGAGGGAATACCAGTTTTCGAAGTGTAAGAATGTCAGCACTTCAGACACGGCAGAACTAAAAGCTTTTACCTCCATCTATAATACGAGGAAAACTAGAACTTAAAAAATGTGGCGAAAGGAGGTAATTATTTCAGATTTCCAGACGCTGTTTAAATAGGCAGGAGAACAAGATCAGCAGCTCCCTTTTGCCAAAGTGAAAGAACAGGGAGACTAATAGAGGGTTCTGAAGGACTGCCCTGTGGTGAGAGATGAAAGGAGATAAATATGTGTAGTCTCAAAAAAGCGTCCTAAAAAGCCAAGATGGTGGTTTCTATTTACTTAAAATGATCCCATCAAGTTTTTTAAAATTATTATTATTTTTTTAAGGAACCAGGTCGGAAACAAACATTTGCTTTCATCATCAGTGATAAGGCAAGAAATAATAATGTACCCTGAGGTTCATAAGTCCGGCTTGTCAAGGCATGGGGTGGGGGGGCAAGGTTTGGGGGTTCACCACAGGAAAACTGGCCAGGCAGCTGAAATCACACCAAAGGGACCCAGTGGTCCAGCCACCCTGGAGATTCTCTCCTGGGAAGCCTTTTCAAGTCTGAGGCTGAGAAACAGGAGAACAGAGTGGAAGACAAGTGTGTGTATACACACGGGCTAGTTCAGCGAAAAGCGAAGCTATTTTGAAACCTAAACGCAAAGGCCGAAGGGAGCGGAGTTTGGAAGGTGGGCCAGTTGTCTATGGGACCTTTCTCTGTCTGTCCTGTGTCAGGGCTCAGAGAAGACAGCACGTGTCATGAGGCCAGGCGGGTGGGGGCACAGGAGGAGGGGTGTCTGTGACTGTAGCCACCTCCCTGCAGATTTGAAGTGATTTGCCTACGGGGCTGTCAAAGGTGTGGGGAACCTGATTCTGCAAGAGAGGAGGCTGTATACTTAAGAAAGAGAGAGCCAGACTCAGCTAGCTCATCCACCAGCACCCTCCTCCCCTCCTGCCACGCTCCCACCAGCCACTATACACCAGACACTGGCCTCATCCTCTTTTGCCAATTGAATCCTTGCAGCAACATCATTACTCCCAAGGAACCCCAGCCTTGCAAGCTGGGAGAAAGTTACTTTGAACTCTTAACAAACCCACACACGCATGCACACACTCATACATGTACCACACATGTGCACATTCATGTGTGCACACACGAGTCTATGCACATATGGGTGTGCTATATAAAGGTTGGAAAACTGGAACCCCGACCTCCTCTTTCATGATGTCCTTCCCAGGCTCATCAGCTCCATCAGAAAATACTTGTGGCATTCTCCACCAGTACCTTTCATAGATTTAGTTAGTGTCCTCCATTTGAGGAGTGGGTCCAGGTCTGTTGGCCTAAGAGACTTTTCAACTGACAGTTAATATAAAATGGCTTTCTAGCCTCTTCCTGGGTTCTCATTCAAAATGGCGCCGTGAAGACTCACCCAGATGTCAAGTATTTGCTTCTCTGCCCTTTAGTCTTCCCCGGCAGTGTTCTATGTAACAGGCAGGGTCCTGGATTCTTGGGCGGGGCGTGAGGTTAGGGGTGGCAGGATGAATGAATAAAGGCAGAGGGGTGTCATGGCTGCTGATAGGCCTGAGGACTGGTCTAGGGAACTGGGAGTGGTCACAGGATGAAAGAAGACTGGCTGAGGAAGACTTCCTGCCTCATAGAGCTAATACTGGATTTAACTCTTGGAGGCTGGTAGATGTTTACCAGACCATTAGCATGGCTGGAGGAAGAGTTAGGGTTCAGGAAGGAATTGGGGGCCAGGGGAGAGGGCATTCCAGGCAGAGGGAGCAGCCTGGTTCAGGAGATTTGGGTCAAGCCTGAGATCCTGCATTTCCAATAAGCCCCCAGTTATGCTGCTGCTGCTGCTGTTGGCTCAAGGACCAGCTCAGAGCTGGCCATTCCCATGGCTCTTTGTCCAGTCTGCAGAGCTAAGAGGTTCTCAGCAGCGACACTGCATAGCCTTCGCTCCACTCTTGGATGGGACTTCTTAACCTGTTGTCGTGGACTAAAAGTTCATGTTGCCCACATTCCCATGATGAAGCCCTAAGCCCCACATGACCCAACGCAGAGGTGGGGTCTCTGAGACGTCATGAGGGTCAGATGAGGTCACAAGGGTGGGGTTCTCAGGAGGGCATTAGTGCCCTCGTACGAAGAGACCAGACCCTTCTCATGCTCTTCCCCTGCCTGCACACAGCAAGATGGCGGCCAACTGCAGGTCAGGAAAGAGGTTCTGACCGGAACCCAACCAGGCCAGGAGACTGAGTCCTGACTTCCTGCCTTCGGGACTGTGAGAAATAAATTGGTTTTGGCGCCTTCACTCCATAGGTCTGGGGCTCTGCTCTAGCAGCTAAAGCAACCACCGGAATAACAACGACGCTTTGCCCGGAAATCCTCCACCCACTGCCTGCATGCTCTGCACACAGTCCACGTGACCCTCCAGCAACGAGTGATCCCTGACTGTCCCCTCATTTTACAGATGAAGAATTCAGAACCTAGGGATTGGGCCTGAACCCTGCAGCTTGCCTCTGAGGTGACTTGTGCTACCCAGCACGCCCCACACTGGGCTGGGCGGCTCATGTCACCCTATCAGCAGCCAGACGCCTCCTGAGATCTCGACAAATTCCTTCAGCCAGTGCGGACACCTGTTCCCATTCTAAGGGGCAGCAGCAGCTCCGCCCAGTGCGAATCCAAAGCCTGCGATGGGTGTGATTTCCGATTTTCCTGGAGCCACATCGGAAAGACCAGCAGGTGAGATCTAGTTTCATCATTTGCTGTATCTTACTGAATCAGCCCCAGTCATTCTCATCTCCCTGTGGAATCACGGAGACCATTTACCCTTTTTTAAACTAAGTGTTTGAACATTTAAACATTTAAACTAAGTGTTTAAACATGTACTTGATATTCACAGCAGCTCTCAGCCCAACGTGGGCATGTTTTACGTGTCCCCTTTGCCACCATGGCCGGTGGCTACCAGCCTGGACAGTGACACATCACAGTCCACCGTGCAAGGCACCTGTTGGCTCCTGTGGCCTTTGTTCCATGTGCTTCAGTGCAAACTGCTACGTGATGCCCCTTCCCTGACTCCTGGTCCTCTTTTCGCTGTCCTAAGCCAAGTCCAGAGTCTTACAGTGTCACTCACTGTCACTCATTTGACCCAGAGGCAGTGGGATGTGCACCATCCTCACCCCAGACCGCAAGCTCCCTCACCCCTGTTGTCACCTCTGATGGAGTCTCACAGACACGGAGGAGCTGCAAGCCCACCTCGCCCGCTCTGTGCACTTAGCATTTGTGGCCCAACGGGTGTCTGCAATGTCACTCTGCTTCCTCTGAGCTCTGAAATCGCTTGTCCTTTTCTTCTCCAGCAAAGCTAGTTTTCTACGGAACCCATAAAGGTGATGCAATGAGCAGTTTTGTTTATTGCAGCCCAAGATCTTAAAGCACAATTGCAAAGTGGTTAAATGAAATATGCTCTCAAGTAGCGGTTCCTCTAAACAGGTTTGTTTTCAGCATAGAACAGATTGATTTCTCAAAATCCACTCCGTGGGTCAATTTGCTAGCGACTTGTCAGTTAAAACGCAGCCCTGCTGATGTCTGTGAGACAGCTCCTGATCTCATTGATGGGGGGATTCGCCACTTTCTTTCAGTCTGCAGAGGAAGTAACAGGAAAGGAAATAAAGGGCTAGATCCTAACAGAGACCGCTGCCCCTGCCCCCTACATGTCCGGGAACATCTCAGATGTTTTGCCCTCGAGGGAGTAGCAGGCCGAGCAGAGCGCTTTCCCAAGACTTTGTCACACGATGGGACAAGACAGTGGTCATGTTGCCTGGCGGACAGGCTAGAGAGCTACTGTGACTTCCAGAGTCGGTGCACGCAGGACATGTTAGTATCTAAATAGAAATGAGACACAGTTTTCCTAGGTTGGGCGAAGAAGGAGATGGAGTGAACATAGGAGTGAGCAGGCATGTCCTTGTTCGTGCGACAGCCAGTTCTGCAGTGGGGAACAGCCACTTCCTGATGTCTCAGCCCGATGCCTATAAGACAGGGCCTCCCCCCAGCGCCGGGGCAGGAGGCGCCACCAAGCAGGTGTATGTAGGATACGACTAGGATGTCCACACGGGACCTAGCACCTGGCAGCCTTTCTCGAAACATCGCCCCTTCAGTAGATGAAGGGCGAAGTAGGACGAGTCTGTGTGTCTGGAATTCATCGTCAGTCAACATCACCACAGGAAGTGCCCTCGTCAAGGAGCCTGGAGAGCAACACCACGTACCCGCCCTCAAGAGGCCCCAGATGAACTGGTCCGGGCTGCCTACCTCAGAGGTACTCTTAGAAATCTAAGCAGCCTGGACTAGCAAGTCCCAGGAGCTCAGGACTTCCCCCAGGAAAGGGACATTGACGAGCTCAAGGAAGAGACCCATGGGTCAAACGTTGACCCATTGACCAACAACTTGATCAACCAACAACACAGAGAGAGGGAGTTGGAGTGAGTGGAGAGGGGTAGGTCGGGGGAGGGGAAGAAGGTGGGCCACACAGCAGGGGGTCAATCTTCCTACAAATGTGACTGGCCAAGCACTTAAAATAAAATAATAGGCATTCCTTAGTCCAGGCTCCCTAGCACGCCTGTGCTGGTTGTCGGAAGTCTGTTTGCTGGCCGGGGTTCCCTCTTGCCACGGCTAAAGCCAAGTCTGATCTTCGGGACTTGAGTAAGCATCTGCGGGCCTTGGCCTCTGAGAATGCACGGAATAGATGTTTCTGAAATTGTTCACTAGCAGAAGAAAGAAATGATGATCTTTTCCCCTGAGCAACATGCAGTGCAGACGTAGCTCGTGGAGTCGATTTAGCAGCTTCCCGGATGGCTGGATGGAGAGAAGGGGGCCGGGTGAGCTGGGGAGGGCGGCCATGTCCTTGCCATGTGAGAGTTGGTGTCTGGGGCTGCTGACACACGACGAAGGGCTTCCTGGACTCATTGGTAGAGTCGTCGCAGACCTAGTGTGTGGAGGGCGGAGCTCAGGCACATTCCTGGGGTAGAGCCACACTGTGAGGCAGGCCTGGTGGGGGAGTGAGCTTGTCCCAGCGCCCAGCTCAGTTTACACGACCACTGAATCACAGAGTGTGGTGCACCCACATGGCTTTGATGAAAGAGAGAGAGAGTAACAGAGGGAGACACAGACACAGGCAGAGGTAGAGAAAGAGAGACAGAGACAGAGAGAGGGACAGAGAGATAAAGAGAGACAGAGAGGCAGGCATAGACAGAGAGACAAAGACAGGCAGACAGAGACAGAGAGACAGAGAGACAAAGACAGACAGAAAGAGACAGAACAAAGACAGAGAGACAGAGGCAGACAAACAGAGACAGAGAGACAGACAGTGAGAGCCAGACAGGTAGACACAGAGACAAAGAGAGACAAAGACAGAGAGAGAGAGGCAAAGACAGAGGCAGAAAGACAGAGATAGAGGGACAGAAAGACAGAAAAACAAAGACAGAGAGACAGAAAGAGACTAAGAGAGACAGAGACAGAGATGGAGAGAGACAGAGATAGAGAAAGACATAACAAAGACAGAGACAGAGACAGAGTGAGACAGAAGACAGTGAGAGACAGGCAGATAGAGACAGAGACAGAGACAGAGAGATACAAAGACAGAGGAGACAGAGATAGACAGAGACAGAGACAGAGAGACAGAGATGGAGAGAGAGACAGAACAAAGACAGAGACAGAGAGGAACAGAGACAGAAAAACAGAGACAAAGTGATAGGCAGAGACAGAGAGAGACAAAGAGACAAAAACAGAGAGAGAAAGCGAGGGAGGCTTTCCAGCTGCTGCCAACCGCTTAGAACAGAAGACTGATTCTCTCGTATTAATGCTACTAATTTCCAGTTTGGAAATTTGAATTTCATGCTACACAGAGATCACCGCTCCTGCTGGTTGTGGTGATCATGGAATGATCTGGCTGCATAAGAGCTTTCAAATTTTATGTTGTAGCAGGGGATAAAAAAGTAGCTTCAAGTCAGCAACACTAGAGATCATTCAACTGAATGATTTCATGACTTTTCCCAAGTTTCATAAAACTCCAAAGACCTGCATTACAGTGTGCACATGTTCAGATTACATGAACCGTATTATAGAGTTGCTGTTAGTTCATGATCGCTAATCATGACCATCAATCACATTTTATGGGTGATGAACCACACATGGAAATGGAATATTGAAAGTTTTTGCGAAGATTTCTTATGAAACATTGATGTCTATTTCTCAATCAAACAATGGTTATGCTGAACCGAAACTCTCTCCATGATTGTTTTGGTCTCGCTCAGAAAAATGCTATGATTTAAGTCTACCTTCCAAAACGTGGAGCGAACTTTGCTACCTTTTTTCAATGACTAAATGGTGTTCATTCTGTAGCATTCACTTTTCTTTGAAAGGTGAAGAGGAAACATCAAAATATTTTTTAATGACATTAAACAGAACAACTGAAAGATATTATTTGGTAGCTCATTTCCAGATTATAGTGGTAAGGACGATGAGTAAGCACACAAATAACCCTTGAAGACTCCTCCCCAGGTGTTTTTGGTGGTCTAGTTAATCCCTCTCAATGGCAAGGGTGAGGGAACAGATGATGGCCCAAATGCAATGACAATGACCCCCCCCATTCTAGCTCTTCTCTATTTGAATGACCAACCGAGGACAGAGCAGAAATCCAGAGACCTTGAGTTTCTCTTCCTGCTCTAGTGACCTTCATGACTCCCATCAGGTCGAAAACACCCACTTGGAGGGACACTTCCCAAGCACTGCTGGTCAACTCCATGCTCTAGGACACGAGCTAGAGAAGAGAGGGTCGGCAGCAAATGTTTACATAAATGTGGATCTCGGGAATTTTTTTTTTTTTTTTTTGAGACTAGATCTCGCTATTTTTGCCCATGGAACCGCAGACTCACCTGGCCCAGGGTACCGCAGACTCAAGCCATCCCCAGCCTCAGCTTCCCAGGCAGTTGGGATTACAGGTGCGTGCCACTGCGCCCAGCTATTTTTGGGGGGATTAGGTCTTGCTATGTTGCCCTGGGTGGGTCTCGGACCCACAGACTCAAGTGATTCCTAATCTCAGCCTTGCTCCATAGACGGCGATTACAGACGTGCACCACCATGCCTGACAGGATCTCGAGAATTCTTAATTCGCCTTCATGGATCAGGAGACCACAATGATCCAAGACTCAGCATAAGCAGCATCTCACTTTTAAGACCAAAAAAGCCAGAACTTGTCAATTTCCTTGCGGCATCAAAATTAGTCCCTTTTTGTTGAGCCAAGAACCTTCTTTCACCAAAGACACCAGGTAATGAAGTGGGTGTCGAGAGGAAAGAAGGAAATTTGGCCAAATACATCATGAGGTGGGAGGGGGTGGCCTTGACATCTGCGTCTGTGCGACCATAGAGACTGTCTAGCTCTAGGGCCGAGTGGGTTCCTGCGTCAGGTCCAAACATGGCATCGTGAAGCCTGGGTGGGTACTGGGGAGACCCAGTTCCCGATGCCCACGCTCTTCCGGGCATTGCTACTTAACACAGGTCAGCTGAGCAAACTCTTGCCCATCGCTAACCATGTCCACAAGGGAATTCATTTCATCGCTCTGCCTCAGGCATGGAGAGACTGGTGATTTCCATTTTTTACTGAAATGTTTTGCCCCTCTTCCCAAGTTGGAAACAGGTGACGCCTTCAGGTTAACCCCTTAGCTACTGGAGTAAAAAGGAAATCAAGCAAGGAGGAAACTTTATTTTTACTTTTGAGTGTGATTTACATTTGGATATTGACAAATGAAGGTTGGATTGATCGTACTGTCTCCCCCAAACACCCCTTCAGTAAAAACTCCATCCTGCCTTAAGGTAATTAGTAAAACTTCTTGAATACATGTTGTTCTGCTCTTTGTTCTTTCCCTTTGAAGGTAGAGTAGAATTAGACCCATATTGAGATGGAAACTAGGAAGGCACAGAAAAGCAACAAAGCACACACTTCTGTGGCATAGGAGAGGGTTGTGGCCAATGTGGAATCTTTTTTTGGTTTTTACTAAGCTGAATCGAGCTGGAACTAAAAGAGAAAAATGTGGACGAATATCTAGAAATGGTGAGGTCACCTAAAACTTATCAAGTCTCCTTATCCCTCAGAATCTAAAAGTAAAAACTTCTATGGAAAAATACCCTCTCTCGGACTGATCTTGGAGATTTGGGGATGTTGGGGTCCAAAGTCCTCAACCTCAGATAAGGCCTGGGGAGGTCCCTGGAGCAAGGATCTTATCTCTGGTGGAGGTCTGTTTATTTTACTGAGAACAGAAGGGAAGTCAGCACTTCTGACCTGCACCGGCATTCCTGAGAAGAGCTAAATTCCCTCAGAGACAGTTTTTGGTTTTTCAACATGGGTATGATCCTTTTCTATTTTTTTCCCCCACAAAACAAACTTGCATGTAAGTATCTATGCTACTGGCTTAGTAGGTCCAGGACATAATTAATCATACTGGGTATAATGAATAGTATGAGAGCAGCTGACAGACACATCAGATTGGAGTGGTGCTAGAGCCTCAAAAGTTTGGGGGTACCTCTACCTGAAGATGAGGTCCTCACAGGTTTGGGGGTACCTCTACCTGAAGATGATGTCTTCACAGGTTTGGGGGTACCTCTACCTAAAGATGAGGTCTTCACAAGTTTGGGGGTACCTCTACCTGAAGATGAGGTCTTCACAGGTTTGGCGGTACCTCTACCTGAAGATGAGGTCCTCACAGGTTTGGGGGTACCGCTACCTGAAGATGAGATCTTCACAGGTTTGGGGGTACCTCTACCTGAAGATGAGGTTCTCACAGGTTTGGGAGTATCTCTACCTAAAGATGAAGTCTTCACAAGTTTGGGGGTATATCCACCTGAAGATGAGATCTTCACAGGTTTGGGGGTACCTCTACCTGAAGCCCAGGCCTTTGACCCCTGGGAACTATCTTCTGACTGTTCCTAGTCTACACGAACAGAGAAGCTAGGGAATTGACTCATCAGAAGCAAAACCCTAATAGGGCCGCAAGGACGGTACAGAGCTGGACAGACACTTGATAACAATAATGGCCTCTCATGTCCACTGAGCAGCTCCCCCACCCTTGGGTCTATGGCAGAAGCTCTCCCACATCACCCTACGTCTTGCCAACCCAGTCCATTTGGGACGGTCGCTCTCCTCGGGCGCCCCGAGGTCCAGCCTCCTGTCACCTGCTGAGAGCGGGCCTGGGAAGGGCTGCTCCCTCAGCCCAGGCCACCGCCACATCCTTGATTCCATGGATTTCACAAAGCAAAGTTGTCACGCTTCTCATTGAAGAAACTTCCCGAACCCCGACTCTCCGGACTCTGACAGGTGGCCCCTCCCCCGGTCAAGAGGCCCAGCAGCCAGATTCTCTCTGAAAACGTGGCGCAAAGACACGAGCGTCTTCGGAAACGCTGGAGCCAGAGCGATGGATAAATATTTCAGACGTTTCCAGAATGGTACTTAAGGAGCAGCGCCCGTGTCCGCTTGGGCTCGCGCCCATGGCCTCACGGTTTAAATAGAAAGCGCATTACAGCCCTTTATTTAGAGCCGCGGCCATGTTAGGGCGCAGCCTCCCCCCCCCCCCCCCCCCCCCCCCCCCGCCTCTGACTTTATCAGACGCGCAGCGCAGAGAGGTATCTCAGCTCAGCATTAGCATCCATTATTTATCAGGGCTGAAGCGTCCTCAGAGTTGGGGGCCGGAGTGGGAGCGTTGATGGTCAGAACCTCACATCCCTGGGGGGCTTTTCACAGGGCAGTAAACCATACCAGGACCCCCCCCCCCCAGTCAGCATCCACCGCGGGTGGGGAGCTCGGAAGAGGGCACCTCAACTTGCGATTTAGGGGAAAACTGCAGGACATGGTGTGAGAGCCGGAGAAGGGGATCCCCTGGGGGGGGGGTGGCTCCATGACATCACGGTGATTACCACAGTGTAGAGCAAAGAAAGGGGAGAAGGAAAAGGAGGGACGGATGTGAACTGGAGAGCCTGGGGGCGCGTGGCCTGCTCTCTGAAGCCCTGGTTTGCCTGTTGCCCTGAGTCATGTGAACAAGGGACACCCCACAGCTCCCACAGCCCGCAGCCCGCAGCCGCCGACCACATAACACCCAAGAGATTTGAAAGCCTCTGGCCTAACCCGAGGCTATTGGTAGGATGAAGAAGACATGGTATATATACACAATGGAGTATTACGCATCAATTAAAAATGACAAATTTGATGAATTTATGGCAACCTGGATGTACCTAGAAGAAATCATTCTAGCAGAAATGAGCCAGATAGAAAGGGACAGAAACCAAATGGTTTCACTACTATATGGTCAACCAAATGAAACTGCACAAAGGGAGAGTGGGGACCAGCTGGAGCGGGTGGGAAGGGGAGGTGGTGGGTGACCCCCAGGGACTGAAATGATGTGAAATATATATAAATAAATTTTTAAAAATTAAAAAAAAAATTAAATAATTTTTGTATTGATTGCGCATCTATCTACATAAGCATGGGGACCGCATCAAACTGGAAAAGCTTCCGTGCAGCCAAAGAACCATCACCAACACGGAAGGGAACCCAACCGAACAGGAGAACCTTTTCGGCCTCCGTCTAAGCGACAAGGGTCCGATAACAAAGCGCTGCAAAGAGCTCACTCACCTTGACAAGCACAAAGCAAAAAGTCCCAAAAATGGGGCGAAGGACTAAAAAGAAGAGCTAAAAAGAGTTGTTTTCTTTGTGCTGCTCTTGTCACCTGACTTGGTGAGCGTTTCTCTTACCCTCTGCAGCACTCGTAGCCTTGCCTGGACTCCGTTTCCTTCTCGGCCACGTCTAGAGAGAGGCCACTGTCCACCTAGGACCACAGAGGCCCAGTGTGGTGCTCACTGCTGAAGCACCTTGCAGAGCCACCCCGTCACCAGAGGGAAGGACCATGCCTGAGCAGGGGAGAATGAAGCTGCTTTTCATGGTCCGGAATAGCACCGAGTTTCAGCCAGTGCTTTGTGCGGGCCGCTCTGTGACAACGAGACAAGGAGGCTCAGAGAGGGCTTCTCCAAGGCCACCTGGGGGAAGTACCCCATTGGGGACCCCCCTTACCCATGAAGCGGGTCGTCATCCTAACTGGTCTTGTGAAACTTTATCGACAGGGAATTTACCAGCTCACTAAAGGCTAACTTGATTTCTTCCCTTTCAAAGTGGTTTCTGGGTGGCGATTGCATAGATTAAACGCTAGGCCTGAAGAAGTCACAGGGACTGCGCCATACATCTCCAAGAAGAGGTGGCGAGAAGCCTTCGGCAAGTCTGAAGACGTAGCACCATCAGGGACAAGAGTAAAGAGTCTGATCTCTCACCTGGAGGTCAAGGGGCAAAGTGCTTTCTGATCATCTTGAAAGAAGGAGGGAAGATGGTCCTTTTGCTATAAGAATGGCCTAAACTGAACGTGAAGGGGGAGCCCAAGAGTCACCCTAAATTATAACTGGGTGTCACAGCTAGGAAAGGGCGCCCACAAGGAGAAAGCGTCTGGATGGCACACGCCTTGCGGACCAGCAAGGAAAGAAGGACAGTGGGTGGGACCTGGTGTGCGAGGATGAAAGCTGCAAAAACATGCGATTGTTGTTCACGGGCTGCGGCCTGGGGTGGGAGGCAGCCAGGGAGGTAGGCACCCAGGGCCTTGGCCACTCTGGAGAAGAGGTCACGTGACGGGAACTGCAAGCGTGGCCTTTGGTGTGAACACCGGAATTTGGACCTCTGGGAAAGAGAGGCTGGCTGGCTGGGAAACTTGGACTCTGGATGTTGAGAAGCTTGGAATCTGCGTCTGCTAGAAAACGTGGACTCTGCGTCCCTCTGATGAGAGGACAGCTGCTGGGAAACTGGACTTGTGTGAAATGTCTGCTTCGGGTTTGGAGGGGCGCGAAGACACTCTCTGAGACAGGCGCTTCTTTGCAAAGGCCTGCTTAAGTCTGGAGCGACGCCATCTTGGAAGCGTTTAGGACTTGGAAACTGGACAATGGCTGGGGAAGATAACTGGACACTCGTGTCCTAAGTGACTCGATGCTCTCACTTCGCTTATAAATAGATACTCTTCTTGTTGCTTTGAGTTGTCCTGCAACTGTGCGCGTGGATGGAAGAACCCAGAGGGTGGCCGGTTTGAATACCGGCTTCTCTCCTGTTTAGTTTTGGTCCCTCTTTGCACCAGGTTTCAAAATGTCCTATTTCTCTCTCCAGCGGGGGGGAAGAGCAGCCTTGGGTGGTACAGCGATTGCTCAATGGTGTGTTGTAACACCATTGTAACTGTCACCGAGGCTCGGGATGGCAAACATTGCATCAACCCTCTGCAAGGTGTTTCCTGGGCTTTGCAGACAGGCGGGCCGGGGAGACACAATCTCTATTCTTGTGGAGGCCAGATAAAGGCCTGTGCCGGGGGCGCTATCTGTGAGGCTGAAGCTGTAGATAACACCGTTTCACACCCGGCTGCCCGTCCTGCTCCCAATTTGTAGGGCCTGATGGCTAAAGCCTCGTTTGTTTTATCAGATGCATTTTATCAACCTTCACCAAACAGCCTTTGCCAAAGTCAGCCTTTGAACTTCTTTTGCCTACATTGAGTGTGACCAATGATTCAGGGTATGTGAAGGCTTATCTCAGTATCCGAAAGAAAGAGGAACAGAGTCCTTGGTCTCTCGGCCATGACACATCTTCTTGGGGTGTGTGTGTGTGTGTGTGTGTGCGTGCACGTGTGAGCACATGTGCATGTGCCTGCATGCCATGTGTCAGGATGCTAGAGGCGAGAGGGAGAATCTTGTTCTTTATGGCTAGGGTATTCTGCAGAGGTTTGTCCTGTGCACCTATCTGTTTCTGGATAAATTAAACCTGAATCTCGGGTAGTGCGGAAAATCACGCTCAGGGTACACTTGGCCCTGGTGGGCCTGCACGGTGTGGGTGGGGCTGACTTCACGTGTGGTCAGCGCACCTGGCTGCACTGTGTTCTCTTCCCTGTGCAGCTTGCGGCCAGGCCACACCAGGCCCTTGGTAAGATGCCCGCCTTGCCCTCACGGGCATCTGGTCCCCAGCAGCGAGCACTGGTGGAGGCTAGAACTCACGGACGCTGCTGGTGTTTCTTCCTGCCATCTAGATGGCGTTCACCTGGATCGCATTGAAGGGGTTTATGACTTGGTCCCTCCCTACTCCGGCTCTTGCGTGTCTCATGTCAAACCCTCCCTGGTAGCCATGAAAAAGGGAAGGGGAAAGGCAGGAGTTGGGGACAGATGGAGGAGGGGGCTTCTCCCTTCTCCAGGCACAGAAGCGGTCACCCTGGGGCCCTCACCGCCGCCCCTGCGCCTCATACAGCAAGCACACTGCATTTCCTTACACATAAAGGGACCCATCATCATTCCCCCATGTGTTCCTCCCTCCCCGGTTTCACTCTCTCCTTCTCCCTCCTCTGCTATAGCCAACTTGTTCGCGTTTACTATTTCTTGCCCTTTTGCTTGACGGATTGAATATGGGCACTACCGTAATGCAAAAATTAATTAATTAATTAATTAATTTAAAAGCGAACAATTATTTAATGAATCACATCAATTACTTAATTTAATAATTAAATTAATTGATTAACAAAGAAAATAAAAATAAAGGAAAAGTAGAGGCTGCCCTGGGGGCCTTCTAGGGCAGGGAGCTGAGCAAGGGCTCAGCCAGGGCAGGTGGGGTCTCGGGGTTCCCGGGCCTCAGCAGCACCATCTCTCATGAGAGGACGCCTTCGGTACACCAGAGGACTGAAGACATCTCTGTGAGATTCAAGCTTAATCTCTAGGGTTCTGGCTCTTCTCGCCAAATCTCCTTGGTTTTCACTATCTTCCTCTTCCTCCTTCCTTGACAGAATGCTGGTTGCATAGCGACAGGGATGTGTTCTAAGCGCTACACCCCGGGTCAGTGTCCCCGCGTGCCCTCATGGGAGACCTGCAGGACTGCTCTGCTGGCACGGGGCACCCGTCACCAGCGCCTGTCACCTGCCAAGCGCAAGGTGAGGGTGACGCTCACACAAAGGACAGCCTGGGTCCGAGCCAGCGGGTTCCATTTTCAGCAAATCAAGATTTACATAAACGGGCTCTGAAATCAGCCTCCACCCCCAGTTCCCAGCATGCCCTGCTCCAGGCGGCCCCTGCCTCCCCTAGGGACTCTGGGATGGCTTGCTGGGCCCTGGCTGGGGACCCTGGGGAAGCCCAGCCCGGAAAGTCACGCTGGGGCCTGGCATGCAAGCGGGAGGCCCTATTTGCTTCCCCACCTGCTCTCCCCACAGGCTGGAGAGCACAGGGCCTGTTCTCCTTTGCAATTTCCTTATCCAACCTTCAGGGACAGAGGAAGATTCAAAGTAACTCTTCTCCAGCCGGACTGCATGTAGGCTTCTGGGAACTAAGAACCAGTCAACTGTCCGAATCAAGAACCGAATCACGAAGGCTGACTGTGGAGATGAAGCGCTCGCTTGCCGAGGGGCCACCCGGGACTCTGAGTATGCTGGATGGGCCAGCACCTGGACAGGGCCATCTGGACACTCTCCTCACACCTGCTCCCCATCCCCCCTGGCTGGGTTTTCCATGAACCACATGTGGGTCAGGACTCAGAACACTCACGCTGGCTTCATTTCAATATTGCGCAACACCTGTGATACCTGTGAAGATGGCCTTTGTTGGGCTTTTAGGGGGTCAGGCTAAGGGGAGGGGGTCATCCTGACTTTCATGGATAAAGCCTTTCCTTGTCGGGGAGCAGGGTCACGGGGATAAAGAGTCAGCACTCCAGCCGTGTTTGCTGGACTAAGGTTGGTGAAAGTCATCATGCAAGATGCATCATGGGAAAACACGAGGGGATAAAGGTGATAATGACAATAGCCGCAGTCACAGCCCACCAGGCACCAGGTGCCACAGGCCATGCAGACATTGCCTGGGAGGGAGCTCTGAATCTTGTCCAGTTACTCAAGGACAGAGATGGACCGTCTACCAAGGGAACAGCTCTGGTGGTCACATGTGCAGCCATGTTCCTACGTGGAGTGAGCTGCCATACGGTGCTGTTAGCATTTGCAGTGGAGAGGAGGGTGGCAGCCACTCCAGGCTTCCCCACCACAGTCCTGCAGCCACAGTCCTTGACCCAAACTTAGGAAAGGGTTTCCAGGGGACTCAGAATTCTAGGCTTGGGAGAATCTTTCCGGCGCACGTATGACAACTGACCTGTATGCTTTAGCTTGCTTTGTCACAACCTCCACTCTGTCCCTTGCCGACCCCATGCCTCTTCTGCCACAGGACCTTGCCACATACCTCCCCTTTGTTTGAGCCACTTCCCCCTCTCTCCGCCAGTTTCTCCCATGGCTACTCAAATATCATCGATTAATGTAGCAGCTAAGGTCCCTACCACATCACTCGTGTCTGTCTTGCCAAGTCATTTATCTTGTGTAATTATTTGTTGTCTGCCTCTCTCATCCAAGTGACAGAGAGACTGTCCTGTTCACCAGTGGAGAAAACCTTGCATCAGGAGATACCATCTCACACCAGTAAGAATGGCCCATATAAAAAAAAAAAATAGGCAACAACAAGTGCCGGCATGGATGTGGAGAGAAAGGAACATTCTTACACTGCTGGTGGGATTGCAAACTGGTCTAGTTAATGTGGAAAGCTGTGTGGAGGACATTGAAACTATTGACAATGGAACTATACCATTTGACCCAGCAATCCCACTTCTAGGAATCTACGCAAAGGTTACAAAGACTCTAATCCAAAAAGATATCTGTACCCAGATGTTTACTGCAGCACTATTTACAATAGCCAAGATATGGAAGCAAGCCAAATGTCCCCAAATAGACAAATGGTACAGAAAGCTGTGGTATATGTACATACTAGAATATTATGCATCAATCAAAAAGACAAACATGTCATTCGCAGCAAAGTGGGTGGAGCTAGAAGGAATCATGTTAGCAGAAAAAAGCCAGAAACAAAAAGATAAATACTGGATGGTCTCACTTATATGAGGGATAGAGGGAAAAATGAACAAACAAATAGATAAGAAAAATTTACACTTGATCTCAACCAAAAGCCAGAAGTAATGACAAGAAAAAATTGAAACTGACTTTTAGCAGAATTGAAGCGTAGAGCATGAGAAGGAAAGGGGAGGGGAAACTGGGGGTAGGAGGAGCATAAAAGATTAGGATGATGATTCACAGGTGATAAGGTGGTAGGAGAATCGCAGAATAGATGACGATGTAAAATACAAATAAACCCTCAAAAAGGAAAGTTTATTGGAACTGACTCATTTCTCAAAAAATAAACTTTTTAGGGACACATGGATGAGAGACTACCACTCTTCACATCACCGTGGCTGAGGTAGCTGTGTCTCAGAGCCCAGGTTCATCACTTCTGCCTAGTGGCCGAAGAATACCTCCCTTTGCAGCTCACCTTTTGAAGCTTAGATCCTGGTAAGTCTAGTAGCCTGGCCTACTTCCTCTCTGTGACCTTTGGTGGTTGAGGCTTTGGAGGCTGACACTGTGAGCAACCCAAAGAGCCAGCTGGAAGGGTCTGAGTATAGGACACAGTGATAACCGCAGCAGCCGGCAGTAGGAGACCTCTTATTAACATGGAACCGCTGCTACTTTGCTTATGCAAATGTATGGTTTTTCTCCATTCAGGTGGTAAACCTTTCTGCTCAAACCAAAACCCAAGAAACACAACCAGGAAGACCTATCTGCACAGTCCCCAGTGCTGGGGTCCCAGCCTGCTCCCTCATTTCATAACTGAAGACTGCTGTCTCACTGCTCCCCCATCTTTGGGGTGTAGGGCATCTCAAATTAGGAAGGGATTCTTGTTACACTTGAAGAAGCTTCTGTGCGGCATACCTGAAGTTCTAGGTCAGTTTAGTATTGTTTCCAGATTCACAGGACATGGAGGCACAAGTGTGACTGGATATAAGCTAAACATAGGAAGCTGGAGCAAAGCAGCTATGGGTGCAGCCCTGTGCTCCATCCAGAGGGTGTCCACCCTGACATCGTCTAGAACTGGCAGGAGGAAAAGGGATGGTTGGGCCTGCTGGAGTGTGTCTCTGGGATGGAAGGAACCTGCCGGGCTGTGATGCAGGCCTGTCCATCTGCAGCTGGAGCTGTGCAGATGGGAATGGATTTTCAGCAGTTCACACTGGAACGCCTGGGTAGGGTAGGCAGCCTAGTGACAAGGTCAGCACTCAGAGCATCAGCAAACTCCCTCCTGCAGATACCGTGTCCCTTCCGCTTCATCACTTCTCTCTCTCTTGTTTGAACTTCTCTGATTTAGCACTAATTTCAATTAGCATTCAGGGCAAAATGCGCCTTTTGCACCATACTGTGATAAGGAGTTTTGGTTTGGGGTGTGTGTGTGTGTGTGTGTGTGTGTGGTGTGTGTGTGGAGGGGGCTTACATAGCATTCTTTAATAATTCACATGGCAGCCTTGTAGGGATACTCTTAACTGCTCCTTAAAAGTAATTAATTGATTTTCTGACATATCTGTTCACCATGTATTACACTGACAATGAACCTGTGTTTAGGGTCTTGATGGGGCCTGAGGACTGTGTGGAGTAAGCTCAGCCCAGAGTTTGGAGAAGCTAAAAATAAGCCTCTATAAAAGGAAAGGCTTCTTACATGGCGTGTTGTCTAAAAATCTAAACCATATGTCCTTTCCGGGTCTGTCAATGGGGTAAAATACAGGTCTGAGTGTGTGTAGCTGCTCAGAACATTCAGCAGGCATGAAATAAGCCCCTGTTACTCAATACACTCCGCTCCAGATGACAAGCTGCCCGGTTTGCGGAGGGCGTTCTCGCTCAGTGAGTGTGTGACTCCATCGGAGTTTGGCCTTCTGAGGGTGTTGGGAGGCAGGCAGACAAACTGTGCTGAGAGTGGTCACCTCCTGGCAGGAGGCTGTTTTTGTTGCTGAGTTTGCAAGATCCATTCATGGCTGCTGATGGTGGAAGAATTACACACCGGGAGGATTCCCGTCAACATGGTAGACTTTATTAATGGGACATGACGCTATAGACAAGTTAAGTGGCTTGCCCTGCATCACATCGTGAGTCAGGGAAGTGCTGGGAACAAGGGTTTCCTGACATCATGGCCTCTGTAGGGATTCTTGGGACAAGTACGTGATGGGGATGGCACATGGGAAATGCATCCAACTGCCAGGGACACCTACTGTGCACAGGCACTGAGCTGTCTTAACATCCCAGAGGGCACCATTTCTCCCCCCATAGATGCTTCTGCTGAATGAACCCCAGGGAGGTGTCCAGGCTCCCCGCATGCCCTCACTTGGTGAGTTGGCGAGTGTGGGAAAAGGAAGTGGTGGCTATAGGAAGTGGGCTCCCTCCTCTCTGCCTCCCCTGGGGGCCAGTGGCTGCAGGGGGCTTGCACTCTGCTCCATGTCTCTGTGTGGTAGGTCTCACAGGTCTAGCACTAACTCCACAGTGCCTGAGCCAGGCATGTGGGTCAACAGAACGATCTTGGCATTGGGCTCTAGCATATGGAGCTGAGCTCCAGCCTACATTCTGGCTCAGAATAGCAAGGACGCCGGCCTCTGACCCCATTTCTGCCTGTCTCTCAATCGATTTGGAAGTCAGCGAGACTGCCATGGATGGGACAAGCTTCAGTCTTCAGCATCACAAAGAGATCCGAACATGAAGGCCCCACCATGGTGCCAGAGCCAGCCCACTTGAACTTGCTCTCCAGAGAGCCGAGGTTGGTTTCCTGGCTGTGCTACAAGTCCCTCGTGCTGATCACTGAATCTGTTTCCTGGACAATAGACTAGGGACAGCATCTCTTAATATGGCTCTGCTCTGAGCGTTGGGTGGGCTGTCCCCTGAGACAATCCTAGACATGTTTATTTCATCTGGTCACTGCCCAACGAACGGAACTAGCACTATTTCTCTACCACAAGGAAAGATGCACAAACGTGTTTAAACACATAAACCATGTCTGTATTATCCTATTTTTCTCCTTACTAGTTTGAGAACATCTTGAATTCCAACGGAGACATGGGAGGAGGAAAACAGAACGGGAAATTCACGACTTCATAGAGAAGGGAGTGCACCTTATTATTATTATTTTTAATTGTTATTTTTAATAGATTGCATGTACATACACACACGTATATATTACATCATTGTCTACCTGATATTCTCCCATCACCTTATTACCAGTGCACATTCTTTATCTCTTGTGCCCTCCCCTCCCCCATTTTCACCTTCCCCCCCCTCCCTTGCTCTATGCTTCAATTCTGTTGATTTTCTTTTCTACTTGTTGTTTTCCCCTCTATCCCTCAATCAAGTGAGACCATTTCATATTTCTCCTTTTCTTTCTGGCTAATTTATGTACCAAAACCAACTCAAAATGGATAAAAGACATGGATGTAAGACCCTAAACCATAAAATACATAGAGGAAAATTTGGGCAAAACACTCCAAGACTCACACCTCAGAAACCTCTTTCAGGACACATCTACAGATGCTAAAGAAAGGAAGGGAAACATAAACAGCTGAGACTACATCAAATTAAAATGCTTCTTTAGAGCAGAAGAGAAAATAACCAAAACAAAAAGAGACTCAACAGAATGGGTGAACATCTTTGCCCTCCGTACAAGTGACAAGAATCTGATAACAAAGAGCTATAAAGAACTAACAAAACTTAATAAAAATAAGACAAGCAGTCACTCAAAAAATGGGGAAAAGAACTAAAAAGACACTTCTCCATAGAGGAAATACAAATGGCCAACAAGCATCTGAAAAAATGCTCCATATCACTAATAATCAGCGCAGCTTATTATGGAGGTGATGGTGACTTACGATACTGTTGGGGTTTTAGACCAGTAAGGACCCCCTTGAGGGGTTGGTTTGGTGGCAGGGACCATGTGGGAGGGCACCTTTCATGGGAAGAAGGAACATGGAAAACAGCTCACAGGCAAGCTGAGCTTGATGCTGATCACAGGACTGGACGTGGCTTTGGTCAGTGATGACCATGCCTCTGTCCAGGCTTGGCTCAGGCCAAGCGACTTGTCTTCACAGGACGCGCCTGATCGCACAAGGTGTTGGTGGTGAGCCGCAGAGAGGCGCGTTTGGAACCCAACAGCGCAGTGTTATAAGTCCAGGTGAAATGATTTGCATGAACTTAGGGATCTCCAGCTGTCTGTTTCGGTCATGCCTACTACGCCAGGCTGGCTGTTTCTCGGCACAGTGGTTGGCATTGCCAGACAGAAGAGAAAGGGCAAGAGCATGAGATGACTCAGTTGACTCATTTCTGAATTGTCTCCAGCTTTGAAACTGGCAGATTCTGCTTTTCTAGGTCAGGGTGATGTTGTTGACATGGAGAACAAACGCTAAGGTCACTGGGGTCTGACTTGGTGACGAGCCACAGCTCTGGCCCCTGGTTCACCTTTGGAAATAGAGAACGTTTACCTGGCGGTGCAGCCTGTCTCCCTTACTCTCTACAAGTGTGGAACCGGACCCCAAGGGAGAGTCAATAGTGCATATTCTCAACGTCACCTAGGTTCAGAGCAGAGAGGGTTTTTGTGGGAAAAGAGACACAAATTATTCACGGTGGCTCCAGAGAGGGAGGAACCATTTCTGTGAAGTCACTGATTGATTTTCTAACCCAGCAAGTGACACTCAAGTCAAGCGACCCATTGGCATTTGGGCATGTACCCCCGTTCAACACCAAGCTGCACCAGGAGGCACGTCACGCACGTCGAGGGGAGGATGGAGGGTGATGCTGGATGCTGCCTTCTAGTTAACACAGCCTGGGAGACCCTCGAAGCCACAGATGCAAATGCAATTCCAAACACAACCCCCGTGTACAGAGACCAAGCCTGGACCATCCCCGAGAGCAGGATATGATGCAGGCATGGAACCTGATCCCTGACGAGCATGCAGGCAGACACGTCCAGGTGAGACTGGGAGACTGAAAAACTCCACCTGACAAATCCCCAACTGACTTGAGTTTAAGAAAAAGAAGACTTCTGGGTTAACCTGCCATACTCTGATTCTGAATGCTGATTCCCAGGTGGGAACATGTCTGAATGCTGATTCCCAGGTGGGAACATGTCTGAATGCTGATTCCCAGGTGGGAACATGTCTGATGGCCAGGTAGGCAAAGATGTTGGGCAGAGTTGCAAAGCAAAGCCAACCAGTCACTTTCTGGCGTGGAATGTCATGGAATGATGGGGGCTCTATCTTGGCAGAAATACCTCCGAGGAGCTAGCTGGGAAGCAGGAAAGACTCAGAAGATGGGAGAGGGGATCTGGGTTGCTCAGTCCTCATCTAAGTGCTGAAATGAACGTGGAACTGGGCGGCTGAGACAGGGAAGCCAAGTTCTATCACTCGGACTTGGAATCAATTTGTAGGATGGTTCAACTGGACCTTGGTGCATAAACAGGGGGCAAGAGATGGTTAGAGAGTCTTTGGCTTTGGCCCAAGTTATGATGCTATAGAGAGGTCAACTCGATCTAAGAAATCACAGTGCCATCATCGGAGTCTTTCCCCTGAGGGGGCTGATGAGATGACGACACCGCTCACCTTGAGAGCCTCTCAGGGGAGAATTCTCAATGTGGCTTTGTGACAATTGTCCTCTAGCTGCTGAGTTCAAGAAAATCTGGCTGATGACCCACAATGCCAGGGGATCATCTTTGCTAGTGAAGAGGTTCTTCCCAGGGCAAGGGGTACCTGATGGGACCTACATGAACCAGATTATTTTAAAAAACCTCCTTCTGTTATATTATGCGTTCTTGCATATGTGTTCCAAGTTTATCCCCTGCTGGGCAGAACTAGTCTGGTTTTATCACCATCAGCATTGCACTCATTTTGCACTCATTTTGACAAAGTGCATGGAATAAGATACCTGGACTGTAGACATCCTGGAACATAGTAGTTCAAAGCATCATAGTTTTGAAACATGTGATGATGTTCCAGTGTATGTCGGACACTGTGGCAATATGTTAACTCATAATAGATTACTATATCAATTCCTTTCATATCAGTGCTATCAAGCAAGGGATTATGATGACCATCCTCCATAGTTCATGGAGGATAAAGCACAGAGTTGCTGATGAACTAACCAAAGATCACACAGCCCCCACAGCAGGGATTAGAACCCAGACAGTCTGGATCCAGAGAGCTGCTCTTTACCATTCACTTCCTCTCTCCACTTTTGCATCTAAATATTCTCTTGCATGTGGATTTGCAAGTAGCTTCTGAAAAGTAGTGGGAACTCTAAGGTTATAGTCACTTGGGAAATCCCAACACCTGGGTTCACTTAAGATGATGCACAACATCAACACCCTTGGCTGGGGGCGGAGGGGCGGATGCACTGATTTTTGGACTTCTTGCCCTTCGACACTAAAACTGTGTCCAGTTGAGGTGCACATGGAGTCCCTCAACTATCTCACCATGGGCCACCAGCCCGGGTACACCCCCTTCAGGGGCAGGGCACACGCCCAGCAGAGGCTGACTCTTCCCAGGGGTTAAAAACAAACAATGAACCAAATTGGCATGGAGATAAAAATACTTTCTTTTTTGAGGGGTGGTCTTCTATAGAACTGAGACAAAAATTAGATCCAGGAAGTGGCAAGTATTTTGGAAACTGAGGCTTGGGGGTTGAATATTATTAGATGAGGCTTTCCTCCCTCCACCCTCCAATAAGTTTTGTTTAATTTTAGGAAAAATTATTTCAGATGAGTCTTTTTAGCTGTGAATCAACCGTAAAGAGAAAGCATGCCTTGATGTCTGCGTGGTATTTTTAAACATACTGAGATGGACTCTGTGGGTCATGCCACATCCTGTGGGCTGTGTTCCCTGCTGGGTGTTGCTTGAGGGACTTGCATGAGGGCAGTGACCCAAGTGGCAAAACCTCTACCTTTGGGGCGCTGACCCTTGGGGTTCAGACAGAGAAAATGGTGTGCATTCAAGCACCATGATTGTTAGCTGGGCACTCAAAATGGCAGCCATCAAGGATGAAATCGCTCTCCTCCTGAGGTATCTTGAGAACTGTGCCTCCACATTATTTATCAATTCGGGAATTCCCAGTTATTTTCTTACAAGGATATAATTAACATCTTAGCACATTCTATCACCTCATCCCACCCCACTTTTGTAAACATTCTGCTACTTTCAGTGTTTACTCCATAACCAATAACCACCCCAGGAATCTGTCTTCCTCCCAAAGCAAATGGTGGCCAAGTCATCGTTTGCCTCCAGTTTCCAACCAAAGAGATGCTGCAAGAATGGAAGCCTCTGAGGCTCCTCGTACACTTTCTAAGGGACAACTCTCAACGCCGAACACACCAAGACATCTTCCAATTTCAGATCAAATCCAATGGTCAGCAAAAATCCAACAGTTGCACTTGTCTCTGCTTCTGTCACCTAAGCTGGACATATGACATCCCCAGGCACCCTGGAAAATGTTGTTGAGTGTGACTTTCCACAGAAGGTCTTCACTCTTTGCCAAGTGACAGCACAATCTAGTTTCTCACTAAAATCCAGAGTTAAAAACCCAAATTCTGAGTTTGTGCCTAATCCCTGCATGGTGCAGGGAGCTAAATACATGCCTGCATGGCATGTGTATACGATACGCACTCACAAGCAAACTCTTTTCTATCAATATCAGGGGCGATTTAAGCATTTTTAAGACTTTGCCCCCATTTTTGTATCATGATATTTACCACGGTAGCTACTGAGTTCTGTGGTGTTAAATCCATCTCTGTTGTCGAACCCCACTGCCCACCCCCCATCTCCAGAAAATGTTCAGTGTCTCCAGTGGAAACTATTTATGAAACATGCACCCCTGTTCCTCCTCCTTCCCATCCTGGACCACCACCAAACGTGTCCCTGTGGATCTGAGGTCCCTGGGGCCTTCCTAAATGAGTCTTCTCAGGACTGACTATCCTTACTCAATATGACCTCCTGAGTGGCTCCACACTGTGGCACCTGCCAGCCTCTTTGGCTCGCAAGGCTGAAGAACATTCTGTTCCTTATGTCTACGCTGCTGTGTTTTATCTACTGGGGGCCTGGGGTGCTTCTGCCTCCCGGCTGCTGTGACTAATGCGGCTTTGAACTTGACTGTGACGCTGAATATCTTTACTCACTCTCTGACATAAACGCATTTTTCAAAATGTGACAGGCTCTGCTGTGAACAAGCCCTCTGGAAGAGCTGTGGCAGGAGAAGATGCTCGTCATTTTTCTCGAATATGCTGTGCTCTTTGGAGGGACTCTGCATGTGTTCAGCAGATGACGCCTACTGCGTCGCGAGCTCCGTGCTGCATCTCGGGGCGTTTGGCACATGTTGGGAGCCGTTTCGGCACTTAAAGGGAACCTCGAAGGGAGGGGCTGGTTCAGCACCTGCCAGTGCGTGTCCTGGGTGGGAGGGAGGAGAGCGGCTGGGCCTCACTTCCCCAATGGCTCTGGAAGAACTCAGGATACTAGAACTGATGTCCCAGCACTTCCAGGTATAGCACCCTGGATGAGGTACTGAACAGGCATCACCCTTGCAATTCCCTCAATAACATTTCTGACTTTGTGGGATTTTCAGAGCCAGGCTTGGTGAGACAGAGTCAGTCACTCAACGTCACATGTTGAGCAAGAAGCATCTCGTGCTAAGGCTCTAAACTATCCTGTTATGCTCATATTTTGTGCGGAACGTGAAAGCCGGTAGAGAGATGGAGATAAGAGGAAAGATAAGAGCTTGAGATAAGAGGAAACCCTCCTATTTCTCTAGCCCCCTCTGGCACGCTAGAGGGTGGGCAACAGCACATCTCTCACCTGTTACCTAGCTTCCTAACCTCTGGGATGTCCCAAGAGACATAAGACCTATGTGATGACTGTTGCCCCCACAGGTTAATCCTCCTGGTATCACACATCCCTGCATCCTCCATGCTGCATGTCATGTATGCTTTGCTCCTTCCTCATGACATCATTGTGACATTTCCTGGCTGGGGTTTATAAGGGGCTTCACAGCTTCATTAAAGTGGGACCTGGACAAGCTTCCCAGGATTCCTGTTCTGTGGGCTGGCCTCACAGATCACTATCCATCTCTTCTGTCTCAATTTCTTCTTCATTCCACACGTGACTCCTAACATTTGAATGTGATCTGAGCTGACAAGGTGAGGGACAGTGGAGGGCTCGAGGACATTCCAAGAAGAGGCCATTGGACTGGACACATAGGTTGACGGAAGCATGTGGAGGGAACTGGAGAGTTGCAAGGATACACTGTGCAGGCGACTGCGCCTACCTCACTGCACGCAGGCCTGAGGGGCTGGCCTCCAAGGCATGAATGTGGCTTTGCCCTGAGTGGATGGACTTTCTGTCAGGCACTACCCTTGTTTCTCCTCACGTGCTAATGGTTTAATTCTGCAGAACATCTTGGATATAGGTCCTGGGATCGCTATAAGATGATGAGTCAGCCAGACAAGCTATCTGCTGATGGTGCACAGCTGGGAAGATCAGGATGGTCATGTGAAGTGGTGACCTAGCAGTCCACGGTGTCACGGTCAATGCCCCTGCTACCTGTTGGGCCCTACAGCTCAATCTCCTCTCTTTGGTAGGAGGCTCTGGCATCATACTCCATGTCCACTGTCCACTGGTTGCTGGGACAGGTGGCTGGATGGCTTGGTGAGCCCAGGAAGAGAAGGAAAAATGACCGAGTACCCAAGGGTGCCGACACCCTTTCATCTGGTATGACAGGAAAGACAAACGCTCTCTATTTAGACCACGTCCTTGAGGGACTGGCCGTCACTGTCTGTTAGCTCTGTGGTTTCCATCTTTCCAGGTCCCAACTGGGCTTGTGAAGAAACTAGCGTTGCAGACCTGGGACCTGTACTCCTTGGATGTATATTTTTAAGTCGTGATGTCATGGAAACTTGAGGCACATTTCCAGTGCATTAGAACCTCATTTCTAGAATATTCTAACTCAAGTTGTTACTAAAAAAAGAGCAAAACCCAACCCCAACTTCTACAGACTTGACGTTAACTTTATAGAAAAACTAGCTGTCCCAGGGGAACTCGAAGTGCTCCCAGGGAAGATTGGACCAGTAACCCACCTGGTAATTACTGGTCTTCCAGTTCCACTTCTCCAAGTGGCCATTCTGTCACCTGTCCCTTAGGGAGAAATCTCATTTCTTCCTTTCCCAGCAATGCAGCCTGCTGCAGAGGTCAAAACTCTCTTCCTCATGGTTGGTTATATGTGTCACCTCTTTCTAATCACCTGGGTTTCTTTGCCTGCCCATGTTATCGCCGGAGTCTTTCTGATATTCTCTGCCTCTGGACACCCTCTCCTCCCACCTGCTGCAGAACCTCATTGCTCATATTCCCTCCAGAACACTTCTCTCTTCTCCCTCTCAAGGACTTTCTGTCATCCCCACCACCTGCAGGTCCTGTCCACTGGGGACTCAGTCCATGTCCCCTGCCTTCTTTTGCTCTAATCTAATGCTTTTGTGCCATTGTTTATGGCACAAGATGTGTCAGGGCATTTCACAAGCTCGAGAGGAGACCTTCACTCACATGGTGACCCCAGTAATGGGTCTTGTCTCTGTGAACATTCACTGTTCTTCACAACAGCTCAGTCATCAGCCCAAGTAGACCATGGTCCTTGACCAGGCCCCGGTGAGGCTCATCAACTTACTTCCTTTCCACAATCAATTTAGTGCAACCGAATTGCAATCTTCAGGAAGCCTTTGCTGTTCAGGCTGTAGGCCATGTGCTATGAATCCAGAACAGCGGGCACAATTCCTGCCCCTAGGGTGAATCATCACTGTCTCTAAGGCACATGGTGGCACAAGCGGGTAGTGACTCATTCTCTGAAAGGGCCTGGGACCCTTGGAGTTAGGATGCCAAGGTTGGCTTTGACATCATCGATGAATAGGAATTATGGACAACTGGGATGCGGGCAGCAATCAACAAGGAGACACTCCAGTTGGAATAGGCAATATGTACATAAGGATGGTGGTGCCAAAAAAGAAGAGTGGTGGGTGCCTGGGTGGTGTAGCATCGCCGGGGACATGAGATGAAAGAGGAGTGTGGAAACCAGCTGGAGATGCACCTCATTTATCATGTTGAAAAGTTTGAAGTTTGTTCCCTTTCCTGGAATGTCCACTTCTTCCCCATCTACCCACCCTACCAAGATCTATTCAAGTGCCACAAAATCGAAACCATTCTCATCCTCCTAGAGCAATTCTGTGAACTGCCATCGCATTGGTAGTTTGGGTCAGATAGTTGGAAGCTTAGTAACTTAGCTCATTGATCATTCTCTTATTGAATCAAGTGAGTTTATTTTTTGCCTCCCCAATGCCATAGGTTGAATTATGTCCCCTCCAAAGATGTGTTGAAAAGTCCCCCCTTCCAGTATCTGTGAACATGACGTGATTTGGAGATAGGATTATTGGAGTTACAGTGAACTTAACATGAGGCCACTGGCATAGGTGCTAGTCCAATAGAACCGGTGTCCTTGTAGGAAGAGGACAGTGTTCTAGGAGATGCAGGTACACAGAACGTGAGAGGATGCCTGAGACTGAGACTGCAGTGACAGTCAGGGGATGCGGAACATTCCCAGCTACCATCAAACTGCAGGAGACAAAGCTGGATTCTCTTCTACAAGAATGAAGGGACTGTAGCTGTGCTGACACCTTGACATTGGACTTCTACCCTCTAGGACTGTGAGACAATACATTTCTGTGGTCTTACACACCATGATCTGTGGCACTTCATCATGGCAACCCAGGAGAGTAGTATTTCCAACTCTATTGTAAGTTCCTTAGAGACAGAAAATAACTGGACTAATTTAGCCTTCTTATAGCCAGTTAAGCAAGGTGCTATTGATTGTGTGATGGCTGCGTGAAGGGGTTGGAGGTTACGATCATCGTAAGGGTGTAGTGTTATCTGTGACCTCAAATGTCAGTGCTGTTGTGGGATTTCCTGGTACGACTGATTTGTCCACAGAAAAACTGAGCTGTGATTTCATCTATCTTGGTTGTCAAAAGCAAAAGACAGAGCAGAACATGCACACAATTACTCACAGGAGTTTTCTCTATCCCATGAGACTGAGTAATTTAGATCAAATTGTTGCTGAATTGTGTCTCGCACTTGTAAATAAACATAACGTGTGCCCTTGGTAATAAAGATGTATTTTCTAAAAAGGCAAATGTCTCGCGAGCCCAACAGGGATGGACAGCACATAGCTCATCCTGATTGATGAAATCTGTCAGCTTTTTATCCCTCCGCAAACACAAACTGGGTTTTTCCAAACCCTTCTGGGGCTTCTCAGAAAGCAGGCTTTTGAGTCAATGTTTGGAACACATCAGGTTAAGGTATGCAAAATGCTCTTTCCAGGAGGGATTTAAAATAATGCTTTAAGAACAGAAGATTGAGTAGGGGATTCCTTTCCTAAGCATCAGAAGAATCAGGTAGTGGTTTATCATTCTTTGTGTGGAGCATTTGGCTTTGAGTATAGGGCAGACCATGGAAACAGTTGTTCCTGCAGGCCTCAGCACCTGACATGGAAAATCAAGGCAACTCAAGAGAAAAATAAAGGGATAGTGAGACACCGATATGCCTGAAAAGAGTGGCTGGAGCACTCAGTTGTTTTTCTCTCTGCATCTCTTTCCCCAGAAACTCCAAGACACTCCCCCGGCCAGAAAGGAAATGACTAATGTTTCCCCCTGAAACTTCCATGGCTGGGTGTCGCAGGCAGCCCATGGTTACTGTCACAGGGCCTCAAGTAACAGCCTGAAAGGCAGTGACAAAGCTAACTGGGAATTGGTCAGGGAGGTCCCATCTCTGTCATCCATTAGTCCTTATGGTTGGAACAGGTGGTTTTGCTGTCCAGACGAGGGTGATCTTCCTATCTCTTTATTTTTCTGTGTGGTTCTGGAGTCCAGTCTCCACATGAACATATGAAAGGAATTGCAAAGGGGCCAGTAAGAGCTGCCCTTATACGCCTGTACCTCCAGGTGACTCACTCTTTTAAAATCCTTCCAACAATATTATTATTTTTCTAAGTGTCTGGAAGATAATGTCTTTGTTTGTGAGGAACTGTTTATATTTGAAAATGGGTTCGTCAACATGTCTTTTTATTTATTTGTTTATTTTAAGCAACCAACCTTAGCAATGGAATAGTTTGAACCCAAGCTATATTACGTGCTTTGTTTCTGACAAGGTGATTGGAGGAAGCACAGACTTCCATTAGGACTTATCTGAAGACCCAACTCTGACTGACGAGTTCTTCCTGAAGGTAGGGTTAGGCATTGCAGGAAGGAGTGCTGTGATTGATTGTTCATGTATGTAATAGGTGGTGCGGAGGTAGGAGGTGGCTGTGTACAGATGAGATTCTCCCCATTTTTTTGAATTGAGAATTAAGTATGAGAGGGGATGTTTGGAGAGATAGTTCAAATTCTTTCCCTGGATAGCTGAGTCATGGAAAAGTCTTGAGCATGTTAGAAGTATGATCAGATTTAAAGTAATAGGAAACCAATTGACCATATGAATAAGATGGATAGAAGTGGACAAGATGACCAGTGAATTAAGAGTCCAAGTAAGGAACAATAGCGCTACCAAAGAACCAATAGTAACTATAGACTTCCATTTTGGACAGTTGATTTACAGCATTTTCTTCTTTCTATCTACTCTCAAATAAAATGTCTACTATCCCAGAAATTACAGATATTAGTAATGATTAATATATACGTAAGTGTATGAATTAGTGAAGGAATCAACGAATGAATATTAGGAGGAAGGACTGGCTTTGAAGAAAAGAGGATAAGTTTTATTTTAGATTTTTTGAGTTTGGAGTATGGGGTAGAGTCTTTATAGAGATGTCCCCAGGTCTCTTCAAACTAATGATTGATTATACCTTTGCTAGATTGTAAGATCAACCCTTCCTGCACCTGACTTTCCCTAAAACTGATTCAAGATGCTCCTCTATGGAACCACCCTAGTATCTTTCCCTAGTTAAAACATTTGCCACTCAAAGAAGACTCCATGATAGGACAATACTTGTGATTTGATGTGCTGCACAACCTCACTGATCCCCATTTTTGGAGAGATTATTGTCCCCACTCTACAGAGGTGAAAACTGAGCCTGGTAGAGCTTTAGCTTCAACAGCTTGCCAAAGCCCATACAGAGGGTAACTACTGCAGAAATAGGGTTGGGATTCAGACCTAACTCCTTCCCTCCAATGTTTTCTTATTCTTCCCACTGTTTCTGATGACCAGGTGACACATAGTCATGCTGAAGTCATGCTAACTAACCATGCTAGTGGATGCTGCATCATCCCCTAAATCTTCCTTCCCCTCTCTTCCCCTCTCTCTCCCCTGTCTCTTCCCCCTCTTTCCCCTTTCTCTCTCCTCTCTCCCCTCTCTCTTCTCTATATTTCCCCTCTCTCTCTCCTGTCTCTCCTCTCTCTCTCACCAATCCTCCCATCCCTACTTTTCTGGCCACTGACCTTTGTTCTTCCCTAGTCATCATAGCAATCTATCTCCTCTTTTGCCTCTGTTTTCCAGTCCTCCAATTCCTTTCATGGATTCATATGCAAATATATGCATAATGACCACATGCATCTCTGGCGGTCTCAGAGAATTTGTGTGAGAAAATGTGGAACAAATATGTCTCAGGACATGAGCTCAGAGGAGCTACTGGCTTCCACCTGGGCTTGGAAAGGCAAATGCCCAAGACATAAATGCCGATCTTGGGAAATCAGTGGGGAGATCTCGATGGTGATTTTTAAGATCTAATCATTCCTTTCCTAACCTCCCTGGCCCTCTGTCTTCTCCATAGCTCCCAGGGCATGCATACCTGTTCCATGCTACAAATAGCCCCATTTGTAGTTAGAAGACAGTGCTTCTAACTACCTGGTGACTTAGTCAAATTACATCCAGCACCAGCTTTTGCCTTAGTCGGGATTGGAGTACAGCACACTTACTAGTGCACCACCCCAGACCTCCCTCTCCCTGTGTCACAGAGCCTGTCTAGCTTCTGGTCTGGGTGGGTGTGGCAATGGCCACTGCCTTAAAGCCCAGGCTGCTGCAAGTGTGATCACAGAGCAAAGAACTCCAATGCCTGATGCTATCTGCCAACGCAAGTCATCACAGCCATGCATCACCTGGACCCCTGGATAGAATGCACGGATGCTCTGTTTCCTTTGTGTCTGCCTGGACTAGCAGGCAATAGCTTGTGACTACAGGAGTGTTAGTATCTTATTGGATGGACTTTGCATCAATTAAAGAGAACGAATGGGGACGATCGAGCAGTCAGCTGCTTACCTTTGTACCAAGGTACAGCATTTCAGTTAGCCTTTCTGAATGTCCTGAGAGAACAGGAACTTAGCTGGGCATCTTGTCTACCCAGGGCCAATCAAAATCTACCTTCAGAAGTTTGCTTTTTTTCCCTTTCTATGGCTCTTCTTTTATGTTCTCTTTCACTTGTGGATCGTCCACCCTTTGTCCCAGCTCAATAACGTTGCAGCACATTGACTTTGGACTCAGGTTCTCTTTTCTAGGGATAGCGGCTTCTACTAGACGTTGAACTTGTGGAAGACAAGCCATGTCAAGTCCATTTTTCCAAAGACAATGCCTAGGCAAGTCCTTCACAGAGTGGGATGAACATGTAGGACTGGTCAGCCAAGGGGAATTAAGCCAAAGGGAATAACCTTTCAGTTCTGCTCGACTTCAGCCTTCTTATCTAACCCAACCTGCCACCCAAATACTGGGTCAGCCTTCTGTGCTTGCCAGAGCTGGAAAGCATGGCCTCCAAGGCACTCAAGAGCTGAGAAGACTCTAAGATGAGTCTGACACATGGGATTCATGTGTTGGTTGCCTAAGGGTCCTGACAACTAGAGCAGCAGAGTAGAAATCAACACTGTTTCTGTGGCCCTGGATGTGCAGGTTTTCCAGGGACAAAGGTGGTGCGATGGATGGATGGGGTCAAATATCATGCACTTTGGCTATTCTGGAAGGAAGCAGATGGTGCGAGTGTGAATCTGGGAAGAAGAAAGAAGGCAGGTTGGAGACAGACTAAAGAATCGGCAGATGACACAGGGGTCCCCAGAGGTCTCATGAGTGGGAGAATTGCATCCACCCACCAGAAACAACAGGTTTCCCCCCACGACTTCCCTTTTTCCACTTTTGTGCTTTCCTTGTCTATTTTCTCTTTCCCCCTTACTACCTTTCTTTTTCACACATTTGAACCTGTCTTCATTCTACATTTGATGGTTCAGATGATAATCTCTTCCCATTGATTCTTCAATTCTAATACCAATAACAATTTTTTAAAGAGTGAAATTAACAATGGGAATTAGAGAGGAAACCAAAAGACATTTCCATAATTAAAAGAACATGCTGTACAGATGTCGGCTGGTCCTGATAGATGTGATCTGGAGGAACACAAAGGGAACCAAGAAATGGATCGCACAGCTGTGGCCTCTCTTTCTACCACCATGACGTTCCTTGGCCGAGTCTCATGGTTGACAATGTCTTAGTAGGACAGAGTTAATGTCAAGCCTGGGTTTCAACCTGACTGATATGCAAACCCTATTTGCAAACACCGTGAACTAACCACTTGGATTCTTAGCTTCTCCTTTGCTCTACCCATAAAACCCTCACAAGCATAACACCATCGAAAAGTACCGAGACTGGAAAGTTAGAGAAAGTAAATACACATTATCACTTTGAATCTTTTCAACAGGGCTCTGGGATATTAGTAGTAGATATTAGCCTTACATATACGATTAACACTAACCTTAATACGAATTGAACGAGCTCTTCAGCAATTCCCTTCTATTGGTGATTAGTGAAACAATTTCTCAACCTTGGAATTACTGCTATTTTGGGTGGATGGCACTTTCTTGTGGATTGCTGAGTTGGGTGTTGGTAACGTGGACCCATGGCCTCCATCTTGCAGATGCCAGCAGCACCACCCTGTCAGGTCCATGGGGTCACGGCCGGTCTCCGAGCGTGGCCAAATGTGCCCAGCTGGGCAAAACCAGTCCCAGTTGAAAGCAAAGGGGTTACCACCTGCCCATCTTGATGATACTTTCCTCCCTTCTATTAATGTTTTGAATAAAACTTAGAAAACTCACAGAAAAGTCCATCAACAGCAAAACAGTCTGAGGCTCTTGCTGCATGCTGAGTGTTGACCTCTGTTTGGCTACCACATGAAAGGCTGCCCACTCCAGCCACTCCGCACAGAACTCAGTCTGCTTAGCCCACGACGAGACGACCACAAAGAGAGGCAAAGCCAGGAGACACCCTCCCTGCACGCACATGGGAGTCCCGATGGCGGTGCGCTAGTTTACGACCCCGACTCCATTTGTCCACACACATCGAATAAAATCCGAGACGAAGACACGAGTTGCCATGTTCGTTTCCCCCTGCTAGTCTTTCACGAGCACCACTGCCAGGGCAGTTTGTGCACAACAGCGCTGTCGTTTCCAGAAAATGGTTTAAATTAGTCGAAAACTTGGCTAAATTTAGCTTTTAGAGAAGAAAGAATAAAACATCATTAACTGTTTAAAGGAGAAAACAGAAACCACATGAAGGAACAGGCCGTGCTGGCGAGAAATCTAACAGTAGTGTTTGGTAGCTAACTCATCTCCTGCGCCGCAGATGTTTGCCAGCTTCGATGGAAACAGAATGGGCATTGCCGAGAAGGCATTGCTGATAAAAAGTCGGTCACTGCACACACTGGACAGTCCAGGACAGGTGTGGCAGGAAGTTCCTGGCCCCAGTAACCCAGGGCTGGGGCCCAGGGGGCCCTGGAGTGGATGGTGGCACGAAGCCCGCAGGGGACAAGGACACAGCTGGTCAGCAGGACTGCGGGCAGCATGCTGGGCACCGGGATGGCCAGCCCGGCAGGGAGCCAGTGCTTTGTGTGCAGATCTGGGGGATTCGTGCCTGGGGTAGCAGAACACTCCCTCCCTCCTGCTGTTTCTCTCTGAACTCTCTGGCGTCCAGAAAGAAGAACGTCTTTCTCCCTGGTCAGACGACGGCGCATTGCTGCTTAGCGGGAAGAGGAGTTAATTTGATTTAAAAGCTGAACATGATTCCCTGTTTGGCTTCAAAAACAGAATTGAGAAACACCCTCGAGGGGAGAGAGAGACAAAGGGTGAATTGTGTCTCTGAGAGGCAGTCGGTGTCTTCCCTGTGCGCACAGATGGGGCCTGGTCCAGGGCCACGAGGATGGAGTGCAGATGGGTCCAATCTTTGTCACCTAATAAAGACTCGTGGACTCAAAGGCCAGGTTATCATTTATGCTGCCGGATCGACACATGCGACATGGCTGTCTTGAGGGCGGTCTTTCCTTAGACGCAAACAATCACAGCTATTGTTATGGTGGCTGTTACAGTCATATTTTTAAAACACAGGTGGACCTGCTGGAATGCCATTGTGACACTGTGGCCATCAGCCAAGAAACGACAATGATCTGTTGTTGGGAGTTGCAGCATCTCGGCTGACTCACTTGTGCTCTGAGGGGAGAGTGGCTGAAACCTTCCCAGTGGCTTAATCGACCAACTCGGCCTTCCTGCCTGGCCCCACTTTTAAGTAAATATGTTAATTGAAATCAATATACTTGAAGTTAATGCAATATTGGCAGTATATTTATATAGCCAATAGAATACTACTAATACTATTGTAATAAATGTATATAAATAATACAATTAATAAATATAAATATTGAAACTGCTAGATAACATTTAATTCATAAGTATATTAGATGACGTGCTGACAATAAATTAATCACAAATTAATAGCCTATTCAATAAATGAATCATAAACTTGTTGTTTCTTTAATAAGCAACAAGTCAGACGACCACATAGTGACCACTTTTATTTGATGTCACCTGAACTAGTCTAGGGTGGTTGGTTACTCCAGGTGGGAAAGATCTGAAAAGTTGGGCCAGAAACCGTTTGAGGGTTCTTTGTAGGGTCCCGAGATCATGCTCTATGTCGTATCTCCAGCTCTGAAGTGATGTGGTTTCATAGTGAATAAACAGGAATAGAAAGCCGCCTGCCCCATAGACCATGGGGGAGAATGTGGGGGGCAGGGGGGAGGGGCGTGGTGCAGTCACACACATCTGTAGGCGGGACCCTGAGCCACTCGCAGGGTTGTAAACTCACAAGATGTCAACAAAAAAGGATACAATCTAAAGAATAATGCAATAAACAAAGAAAGGCGGACTCCTTTGCTAGCCAGCAACCCAACATTTCAGCTCTTGCAGTGTTTCAATAGAAAGTAGCAGGTAAACTCCTTTTTCGAAAACTGCTCTCTCTTTCACTCATAGATTTAATAGTAATGCCAAAAGCTTCCAATTTCCAAGGAAAGAAGAAGTAAAGAAGTAAATTTATGATCTCTTTCGTCTCTCTTTTTTACCCCAAATCTGCCAAGATTCCAAACTTGGAATCTTGGATGAGGGATTCCGTGGATGAGGGAGGGTGTTTACGTGTGGGTTACCTGCGTTTCATAGGGGCAGGGCGTTATGTCACAGCTTTAAAGTTTACATTTTGGTGAACAGGAGTAACTGATAATCCAGGGCTCATGTAGCTTCACAGTGCAAACATTCAGTCACCAGGAAGAGTTGCAGGATTAACCCTCTCTAAAGAGCAAACATACTTTATTGGGAACTAGCCTCAAGTCAATTATGATCTTCAGGGAACGAAAGCTGTATTTTTCTTCTTTCACTGAGAACTAATCTATTTCAAAATAAAATGTACATGAATACTCCCAGAATCTAATATTTAACTTAACTGCTCCAGTTCCTAATTTAGGACTAAGTTAGTTCTCATTAAAATAAAAGCAACAGATTTTTACTTCTCTTGTTCTTCTTAGGTATCCTAGTCTGATGTCTGGCTCAGGGTCCAAGTCAGAGCAGTTTTATTTCCTGTTTCCTTTCCCCTTTATTCCTGACCCACACCATCTAGACTACCTCTACCACTCACCCCCTCCCCTCCCCTCTGCTCCCCGTTCATCCCCCTCCACCTCCCTACCCGTTTTCCCTTTCCCGTCTTCTTCCATTCCCCTCCCCTCCCCCTCCTCTTTTCTTGGAACTGAATACTTTCCTATATGTGGAGATCTTTCTGCCCACCAAATGTCACATCTGTCAAAATGCTGAAAACACATTACTTTAAAAGAATAATGTATGCAACAAATGGTGCTAGAATAACTGGACACCCACATGAAAAACATGAACCTAAACGCAGGTTGCACGCCCTTCACAAAAATTACCTCCAAGTGGGTTGCAGTCTTAAGTGTAACATGCAAAACTTTAAAACTCCTCAAGACAACGTAAGAAAAAGACTAGCTGATGGTGCATGTGGTCATGATTCCTTAGATACAACACTGAAGACATGAGTCATGAAAGAAATCACTGGTAGAGTGGATTTTGTTAAAGTATCAACTTCTGATCTGCAAAAGACAATGTCAGGAGCACGAGAAGACAAATCACACATTGCTTTCACAGGTATGCTGAAGCTATACCCGATAAAGGATGCTTACCTACAAGGTGGGAGGAATTCTTAAAATTCAACAAGAAGAAAATAAACAACTGAATTCAAAAATAGTCCAACGACCTTAACAGACAGCTCACCAAAGACAACTTGCAGATGACAAATAAACAAAGGAAAAGATTCTCTGTATCATATGTCACCAGGGAAATACAAATCAATACATAAATAAATACCACTGCAACATTACACTGCTGCAATAGTACATCTATTAAAATGTCCAAGTTCCAGAACACAGACAGCACCAAATGATGATGAGGTTGTGGAGCAAGAGGAATTCATTGCTGCTGGGAATGCAAAATGGCCCAACCACTTAGGGAGAAAATTTGCCAGTTTCTTACCAAGGTAAAGATACTCTTATACTATCCAGGAGTCGTGTTGCTTAGTGTTTACTCAGAGGAGTTGAAAACTAGGTGCTTACAAAATCCCACACACAGATGTCTCTAGCAACTCTTTTCATCATGGCCCAAATTGGAAAACAACCAAGAAGTCCATCCTTGGGTAGACAATAAAGAAAACCAGCACATCAGAAATGGAACAATATTCATCACTAAAAATTACTTCTTCAAGTTTGGAAAGAGTTTTTGATGCATATTACTAAGTTAAAGAAGCCAATAGGGTGAGCCAATAAGAGACAATGAAAATAATTCATAGGCTCTGACAATAAAATGGTGGTCACCAGATGGGAGAGGGAATGGTGGCCATTCTAGGACTTTGGTGTTGGGTCCAGTGGTATATATATATATATATATATATATATATATATATATATATATATATATATATATATATATATATATATAATATTATATTATATTATATTTCTATATACAATATATATATTATATACACATATATAAAGTATATTATATATAATATATATATATTTATCGAGGTATGAAGCTATACTCATGAGACTTAGATTGTATTGGAAACCCAATGGTGCATCAAGTTTTTAATAAAGGAAACCATTCTGTCAACTTTATCTTATAGAAAAAGCAAAATTATGGGGACAATAAAAATATCAGTGGGTTGCTGAGGGAAAATGAGGGAGGAATAAGTGAACAAGAGAGGAATCTGAGAATAGGAAATACTCTATGATGCCGTAACTGATTTATCTTATTGTCCATCTGTCCACCCTCTGTGGAATGCATGACACTGAGAATGAATCTTTTAGACTTTGGGGAGATTGTGCTGTATGATTGGTGCAATAGCTGTGACAGGAAGTATATAGCAAATCTCTAAGTTTTTCCTTCAATTTTGCGATGAACCTAAAACTACTATAAAAATAAAATCTTGATTTTCCAAAAATGATAAACAAATTTCAGAAAGCTTGGAAACATAACCCTTCATTAAGGTCTCTCTCACAAATGTCACTACCTTTCTTCTCCAGAGTGTTGTGGTTGGCACTTCCATTCATAATACTCCTTCACTGTGATTTTGCCAATCATGAAGTAACAGAGAGGAGTGAGCTTTGATGAGGAGAACTTTAATCCTGTAGCCTCCTAGAACATTCTGATGGTCTGTGTAACCTTGGTTTTGTGACTTATTTGGCAAAATGTTGGGGCCCAAGGAACCTCAGTCTCTTCCACTGGCAAAAATAACTCTAAGGAAGATCCCTTTTCCTCAGTTTATATAAGGATGGACCAAGTTTAGATAAAGGCAAATTTCATTAAACAGATTCATTTTAAGTGTTCTCTTCACAAAAGCTTTATAAATAGGATTTATAAACAAGTTTCATGACTCATCAATGTTGACACTAAACCAATATTTGATACTTTAAAAAAAAACAAACCAAATCACACTATTTATAATTGCAAGGACATGGAAACAACCCAAATGTTGCAAAACAGATAAATGGATGAAAAGGATATGCTATATATACACAATGGAATACTACTCATCAATTAAAAAGGATAAACTTGATGAATTTGAGATAACATGGAGGTACCTAGAAGAAAGCATATTAACAGAAACAAGTCATAGAGAAAAAGATAGAAACCATATTGTTTCACTAACATGAGACAGAGGAAAAACAAACAAAAGAGCAGCAGGAAAAGTTAAAACAAGCAAAGAACTAAACTAAAGTACACAACTGCGGGGGGAGGGAGATGGATGGGAGTGGTCAGGGAGGGGAGGTGATAGGTGAACCCCAGTGAATACAAAGAAATATACATATTATTTAAAAAATAAAAAACAAATCATTTATTAAAACTAATAAATTATTCTGTGTTAGAGAATCCCATTGGATCTAACAGTAGGTTATTCATAAAATTTTTTGACCCCAGAAAATAAAAATAGATTCAAGGAACAGATCTTGACGCTTTGCTAGGCTCAACAGGTACACTTCTCAATTCTAACAACTATTTCTATAGACAACACCAAAAATGAGCAAAAGTTGACTCTGGCAGCGTCGAAAAGGTCACCTCTATCAGACTCCAATTGTCAGTACCATCGGTTTGCTTCTTACTTGTCTACCAGTAGCTTTATCTGTTGCTGAAGAAGTTTGAATTCTTCCACTGGAGAGAACATAAGGCTAATGTGTGAAATATAGCAAAGCTCACACTTGGCAGGAAGCAGGGAAATGACCTGGTAAACCAAAGAACACAAGAAAAAGAAAAAGCAGGGTTGCCTCCTCTCTTGAGTACCTTAACCAAACAAACAACGGAGCCAGAGGCCAGGCTCCCAGCCTGGTGTGACATGTAAGCTGCCATCACCCTCTCCCATGCGAGTGTGTCGCCAGTCTCTGCCTAAACCTTTCTACCTAGGACGTCTTAACATGTCTGCAAACACTGTGGCCTATGGAAGTAGAGTTGGTGTTCGTGGGACGGCTAGATCCCAAATAGCTTCTGCCTTGGGCGGTTTAGAAAATTCTGGAACACTTCAAAAAGGTGATCTTTGCATGACTTAGTTTTCAGGAGTGTTTTCCTACTTCTCAGGCAAGTCCTTTCAGATTAGCCCAAGGGTTCTGTCATATCTAACCCAGTCTCTCTTCTTTATATTATTTTTTGGTTTTGATTTAAAGGGAAATCAGTTGTCATGACCTGTTTTACGACCTTCAGTAAGAAGATGAGGATGTTTCAGCTTTAGAATGTTTCTGGATTCTTTTCAATGTCAAAAGAGTGGGGGAGGGATTAACTTCTGTTACATAGTCAACTCCTTCTGTTTTAATTTTGCATGTTCAGTGGGTGGCAGTGGGAGTTAAGAAGTAACACCAGAACTCCGTGACCGGAATCCTGTAGCAGCAGCTGCCATGGGAAGGAGGGACACTAATGCCTTACAAGACAAATGAACAGTAGCAACTGCCACATAAGCCCGGATCCCTAGGCGGTAATTAATCCCTGGGTCTACCGGTAGACCCAGGGGTAAGGGTTCATTAGTGCCCTGGTTCAAGGTGTCCTATGTTAGTGATCAAAATCTAGAATTTCCAGCATTTAGCAAAGTTCTCAACACAATAAATAATAAGGGGCAAATAAAAGAAATATCACCCTCTGGGTTTTTAAAATCAGTCCTTTGATAGCACAATGCCCATGTTCCTAAAAATATAAATGCAGAAGAATCTATGTACATGTATACATGCTTTATATATGCATGCATATACTCTATAGGCATTCTCATCAATATGTATAGATACTCTACATATACACTCTTAGACCTGCACCAAACTAAGGATACATTTAGAAGAACAGCTTGTGTCCAAGATCAGCACATCTAGTTTAGTTCTGGGAGCAAGAAGCTGTGAGCTCTTCCAAAGTTTGTACATTCATCAAACTACTTGGTCCTGAACTAGTATCTGCATCAATGAAGTAAGGTGAGGCTTTCCCTGCAACTTTCATAAGGAAGCAAAGGAACATTCTGTGCTTTTTAAGGGTGACAATTAGTTGGTGTCTCTTACACTGGGCCTGGAAAACTCTGATTTTTGCTTCTGGCTCCTCCAGAAGCTTTTGTGCTTTGCAACTTGAAATCAAATAAGTTCAATTTGATTCTTGCTATTTGGCTTCTGGATGAAATCCAGGACCCAGCACTGTTCAAATGACAGTCCAGAGAACTGGAAGTGTCTGCTCCTGTCACACCACAGGAAGGCATCTGTGGTTGCCATCACATTGGAGATGCCAGGGATGTGGAAAATCCCTTCTTCAGGTCCCTACTTTCTAAAGGCATGAACTGAGCAATTCCGCTCCTTTTCTCCAGCCCCAATTGACTGATGGATGCACGCCCAGTGTAACCTTCTGCAAGTGACCTTTTTTAAACCTCCCTCATCAGGGTTTTTAATAATCTTCCACCATTAGCCTCTGTAACTAGCATCTGTGGTATCACACCTCCCCATAATTGTACACACCTGGCCCAATGGGTGGCAGAGCAGAAGTGGACACACCTGGACTTACAGGAGAGGCTAAAAAGAATGAGTCAGCCTTAGGGGAAGGGGGATACAGGGGATCTCAAGTGGGTATTTCCCTGCTGGCTGTTTTTCCCAGTTCATTATTAACAATCCTGGGAAGATGATGCCAAGGGCTCCAACATTCTTCTTTAGCTGCCGGAATGATGATGAATCTACCTCCCCAACTGGGGACATTGCAAAACACCTTCAACAAGTCTCCAGCCAGACTTGTGACAGCTTTTCTATGTGTGTCCCAGGGTCAGACTGGCTCCTCTAGCCTCTGTGCCCCCAGGACTCCAGACAGGAGTGACAGATCCAGGGAGGCCCTGGGCAAGAGTGAGAGATTGCTGAGGGGTGGACAGTGGCGTACCCAGGAGGCTGCTCTGGTCAGGCCAGTGCTGGAATAATTGCCATGGAAAAAGAGGAAGATCAGTGAGTTTGGACTTGCGACTCCCTTTCTCCTCATGGGGGCAAGGAGAAGAGAAGAGAAGCGAGAGAGAGCAAGGAGAGAGGAGTGACAGAGAGAAGAGAGACAGAGAGAGGGAGGAGAGAGAAGTGAGAGAAGAAGGAGAGAGATGAGAGAGGAGAGAAAAGAGAGACAGAGAGGGGAGAGAGGGAGGAGAGAGAAAAAGAGAAGCAGGAGAGGAGAGAGGGAGGAGAGAAGAGAGAAAGAGGAGAGAGAAGAGAGAGGAGAAAAAAGAGAGAGGGAGAAGAGAGACAGAGAGGGAGGAGAGAAAAGGGAGAGGGAGGAGAGAATAGAGAGAGGGAGGGCATAGAAGAAAGAGAAGAGGAGAGAGAAGAGAGCGGGGGAGAGAGAAGAGCCAGAGAGAGGGAGGAGAGAGAAGAGTGGGAGGAGAGAAGAGAGACAGAGGGAGGGAGGAAGGAGGGAGAAAACATAGAGGTTTCCTGCTTTGGACTCAACCTCCTTATCTTTAGAATGAAGGAAGAAGACAGCCAATCTACCTGTGATCTGGAGCTGTGAGCATCTACGTTTTGCTCTGCAATTCTTAACATAATCTACCGATCACTCTTTCCAGCTCCTGTCTTCTCACGTAGGGCAGGCCAAGACACTTACTAAAGAACCTCTTAAATGTCAGCCCATGTCCTCTGCAGAAGATGCTTTATCTCTACTCACCCGCACTCTTTTTGAAGATCGGTCACTTTACTAAAGCCAGATATCTGCAAGATGAATGCATGGAATCTAATTTCTTAATGGCAAGAAAGCTAATAATAGTTCTATTGTTTGATGTGTAGCTCGAGATGATGACTGTTTTTTCTTTCCTTTTTTTTTTGAAGTTTGGAGGATTATTTAATGAGAGACATATGCAGCAAGTTAAAGCTTGCACATTTCCTTCATCTTGGTCATGCAGAAAACTCCTTAAGCCATGCTTTTCTTTTGGAGGGTGCTCTGAGCTACGCAAACCAGGGCACAACTCAAGGAAAATGAGAACACAATGAAGAAAAAGGACCTTGACATTATGAGTCCCCTGCCACTCCACTCCTGCAGCCCCATCCTGGACTGAATGGGTGGGATCCCAATGCCAGGGATGGGGTGGAGGTAGAAGTCATTCTTTTGAGGTCTCTGCCTCTGCTGGAGAGTCTTGGGACAGAAAGCAGAGGCAGTTCCTAGAGCTGAATTCTCGGTTAGGTGAGACGATCCTCTCTGGGTTATTTGTAGTGCTGTTTTCTATGATGTCTAAGATTGTATCTTTGGACTAAAGCTGTGAAGGGGAGCGGAGATGCCAGCATGGAGCCAGCAGAGGACACAGCCTGGCTACAGATGGGGTTGCCAGTGTTTGTGTTGGCAGCGTGCAGGTCTCCTAGTCGCTCAACAACCACTTACCAGCTGCCTCGAGGAGCACACGGCTCCTTCTCTCTGCTCCAAGTCCAGGTAAGTGTCCATTACTGCTCTAAGAGCTACTCGGGATCGTGCTTCTTTGAGACCTCCATTAGTTGGATGCATGCAAATGGCATTAATGCCGGTGTTGGCCACAAATTGAATGCGAGGCATCCTGTGCATCCACATGGGAGGACGAGCAGGGATTTTACGGCCAAGTGGCCAGGACAATTAACAGGGTTAATGGACCCTTTTCCATGGTGAGATGACACCAGATGCCCCTCTCTTGCTGTGCGCAGGGCTCACTTCTGTTTGCATTTATCTGGAGAGCAAATCGCGCTGGTTTCAGACCCTCAAGGACCCCTGGGAGAGTCCATTCATTCCTGGTGCAAGTTTATGTTATTGAAACAAACTAGTGAGGAAGCAGGGGCGGGGGGGGACAGCTGGGAGCCTTGGATCTGGCCGAAGGGGAGTCTTTCCCCCTCCGCTGGCCACTCAAATGTGAACCCTGGAGTTCAACAGCGCTGTCTGCCTCCCCCTGCACGGGGTTCCAAGCTGGCCAGCCTTTTGCCCATATTTCTGCTGCCTGTGTTGGCATGTGGAGCATCTCCAAGTAACAGGGCTACATGTGAAGCCGGGATGGGGAAGGCAGCTAACAACCATGTCACCAAGACAGGTTTCTGCAGAAACTGTCACCAGGGTTAGGTGGAAATAGGCTCGTTTCAATCTGACTCTTCTGCCTGTCTTGGTTTTAGGATTGTGTTTTTCAGAATGTGGAGAAAAACGAAGAACCACCCAGGAACTTGAGGCAGAAAAGGGTCTGTTTTGAGGAACAGTCCCCCCTGGAGGCTTTTGCTGTTTTGAACCTGGTCCAGGCTCCAGCAAGAGCCACATGGGGGCCCTCAGCTCCACCCCTGTACCGAGTTCCTGAACCTAAGGAAATGTCCGTAACCTCTTGGTCAAGTGCATCAGGGCATCGCCAGTCTCCCAGCTGTCACACCAAGGAGAGAGAAGGGGCCCGAGAGTGAAAGCCTTAAGACAAGAAATGTTTCCAGGCCTCCAGGGTGCTGATGGGAGAGGGTATGGATGGGCCGCATGGGGGCTCCATGATTGCACCCCATGATCGTCCACAGGTTATTCATGGGGGTGTTTTCCCAGCCCTCGAAGTGGGTTCAGATATTTTTAAGATGTTGCCTTTTAGCTTGTTCCAGTTCAAGCAAGTCAATGAATTTTCCTGCACACGGACAACTGGATCTGATAAAACTGGGGTGAGAAAACCTTGAACCTTCCTAAACCGCTGCATTCAGGTGGGATGGAGCCAAATATTATCCTTTAGAGTCACTCAGAAGGGTGGAGTGTGGGTGCTACGGGATATGTGAGGGGTTATTTGAGGGAATATTGCTTATGTAACACCCTTTGCCCATTAAAAAAAAATAAGGTAGGAAAAAAGAAGGGAGATTTAGGAAGATTCTCATGTATTTCTTAGAGACCCCTATGTCTTTCTTGTTCCCTGAGATCCTCAACTTCATTGAACAAAGAGTTTTCTTGAATTACAATAGGAATCAGGGTAAATGTGTCTCCTTTTCTCCCACAGTTTTTCTAAGAGGTAATAGCTGGATTCTTCTGGATTGGTAATAGCTGGGTATGCAGCTATGCTGGCATATGACATATGTGGTCACATATGACCTTGCTTTGGGGGACTGTCCTAAGATGTGCTGCTTCCTGGAACCCTAATGGCCCCATAGTTCCTGGCAAACTTGACCCAGGCAGTTCTAGCCAATGATGTGATTGGTGAGAAGACAGACTGTCATCACCCCTGAGGGCAGGAAGGGCACGTGGCCCAGGAACTGTGAGAGCTGGAGAACAGGCACTGTGTGTGTGTGTGTGGGGGGGGAGATACACGAACCATCACACGCATGCTGTGGCCAGAGTCAAAGGCTTGATTATTTTCTGAAATATTGGTGACTAAGTGAAGGTTTTGAGACTACATCGATTTCTCTGGACACTGTCACTCATCAGCTTAGTAGTGATCTACTGGCGAGGTACCAGATAGCTTCTACTTGCAATGAATTGTTCTACACTGGTTTCTGCATGCGTTCACACACAGGCGGAACAGAAAGAAACAAAACAAATAGATGCACTAAAGAAAACAAAATCAGACTTTTGGATGATAAGACCAAGTTAGTGGAAGGGAAGGAGAAGGGGGTATTATTGGGTCAAGGGGGGCGATGACCTGGTGAAGGATGGGATAGAACTTCACCTGGTGAACTGAATGTAGTTGCACAGATGTTGATTTATAATGATGCACACCTGAAACTTACATCCAATGCTAGTATTCGATGCTATAGCAATCGAAAACTAGCAAATAGAACAGCAGATGACTTCTGATTATTTGGGAGAGATTAGGCTATGAAAACATATCCTCATGGGAGGCCATGGAAATGATTCATTCTATTTGCGTGTGATCTTTTGCTTCCAATGTGAACCTTCTGAAGTCACCTTTTTGATACCTAAGATGAATAATGAGTACAGTTAAATACATCATTTCATGGAGGACAGACAGGCCAAAACTAGTATTACTAAGACATGCAATTTGCCAGAAAGTGTTTTGAGTGTCTGCTCCGTGTCAGCCACACAGCAGTGATTCACAGTGTTCTTATTGGCAGACGGTAGTTAAAATATTTGCATAGTTTATCATTTCTGGTAGACGACAACATCACCACGGCAGAATGCACAGCCAAACCATTGCAGAGTTCTTCGTGTGCAGCTGATGTCTATCCTTACAGGCATGACCACGCTTGGCTAGTGAGTTTGGAGCCACTTTCCTTCACCTGTCTACTGTGAGGGTGCATTTTCCCTGTCTCTGTTTCTCCACCCCCCACCAGAATGCCCCTCTGTCCACCTCCACATTCTCACCATTTCCTCATTCATGTCACAGCCCACCAAGCTGCTTTCAACTCCCACTGTGCTCTTGAAACTTCTTTCTCAAATGTCATCAGTGTCAACAGTTGCTGATTCAATTCTTCCCCTCTGGACTTGTCTGCAATGTCCTTGATGACACCCTCTTTGAAATGTCCTCTACCCTAGCTGTATACACGGTAGTGACTTTCCTTTACCTCTTGGACAGCAGCTTCTATCTTTGTTTTCACTGCTGGTGGGAATATTCTTCTGGCCTTACTTTTTCCCTCTGGGTACACCCTTGAGTGAAGAACTGGGACAATCTGCCTGCCTCCAAGTATTGTCTCTGTGAACATGGCTATCAGCACTCTTCCTCCAGTCCTCCCCAGCTGTCTGTAGACCCTGGTCCCTTATCTCCCTTTGTTTCTAGTCTCTAGTAGACCCCCTGACTCCTCCCCAGCAGCCTTTACTTCCAGATGGCTTTGGACATGGCACCCTGTTTTCCCAGATTTTCACATGCAATCATGCATATGGTTCTATCAGTCAGTCACCCCATTCTGTCAGCTCTTCTTAACCCATCCACAATGTTGTATCTACCTTTGGGTGGGTCCTGCGATGATCTCCATTCAGTCCCCTGTGTATATCTTTTAGAACTTGGTCTCCCTAATGCCAGCCCTTCCTACTCTACAGTATCTTTCTTGTCTCAGAAATTCTCTAGGTTAATCTAGTCCAGGGAATGACATCACTGTGACATCACTTTTCAATAATGATTTATTGTGTTCTAGCCCCCAAACTTGTACTTCTAGCCTTTCCTCTTATTCTTCCTCACTTGCATAAGCATGTCCTTCAAACCTAATGGACTTAGTAATGGATATAAGTCACACATGACACCTGCCCCCTCCCCCTCTGTCTGTGCGTCTCTACCCTTACCAGCCTTCCAGGCCCAGATATCACATTCTCCACAAGTCTTTTTATTTTGACCCTTCCCCCATGAAGCATGAGCCCTCCTAGCTCAGGCTTATTCCCTCTTCTGGAGATAGATCTGGAACTCGGTTGGCCTGATTACTCTGCCCGTATTTTATATGTGCCAAAAATCGGATAAAGCTTTGCACTTTTCCATAGCTTGGCTGACTCAAGTGCTAGAGGTGCAAATGGCATGGGGGTTTCATGTCAAATAGCAGTGTGGTTACCAATCTAGCACAGGAGGTGGCTGCTGAGAGCTGATATGTGTTTACCAAAGCATGCAGCTCTGCATGCTCTGTACAACAGCCTCTCTGCCCAGGGTCATCTGGAGCCATGCAGCCTTGCTAGTCAGAAAGGACTTTGGGCTGTGACATCCTGGCTGTCTCCAACTCTCCCATTCATCTGAGGGGAGTGGTGAGTCCCACAGGACTCTAGAACTTGGCCAACACATGTCTCCTGAGCTCCAGAGAGGAGGCAAGGGCATCCCCCTTCAGAACCTCCCACATGGGTAGCACTTCCTCTCTCAGTCTGCAATCTGCTGCTTCTCTTCACCTCAGTAAGCTAGTGCCTTCTGTGGAGACCAACTTGAAGGACCCCATGGCCTTCCTAGCTCATGTTTATTTCCTCTTCTGGAAATAGATCTAGAACTCTTGCCTTATTTTATACTTGCCATCTCACCAAATAGACCAAAAGGTCTTTGAGTTTAAAGGTGAAATTATGTAAGACAACTCCTTACACTGCCTTTTTCCACAGCACGTGGGATTAATAAATATTAGCTGGAGAAAGACTGAAAGACATAGACTTAGCTTCTTCAGGCTGCCATCCCCCTCAGATATGCTGACACTTGTCTCACATGAACTGGTATCTCTTTGCCAACCTACTGCTTGGACTGATGACTTTTTATTGACTTTCTAAATAGGGCAGCTGTTAGACTGAAGACATATGCCCACAGGCAAGTTCTCATGTGAGTGACTGAATTATCTCTCTTTAGTGTTTATATGAATGCCAGTGCATATGCTGAGACTTCACTTTCTGAAAGGGGGAATCGTCCACATGTCTGTTTTCGTCTCCTTTTTCCAGATGTGCTCACACACGTGTCCTAAGTGGAACAGGAATTCAGAGCTATTGCTCTGGGACCATGAATCTTTTTCACTGAGGTCTTATCTATTGTGGTCAATCATAGAGAACTGTGTATTTTTCCCCATCAAGTCTTTGTTTTTCTCTCTGCCTTATCCCAAAAGCCTGTCCACCTGCCACAGAAGCTTCATGGCTGGGCTGCCTATGAAGGCACAGTTTGGGGCAAATTCTCCCAGAACATTCCCCTGGGGTCTTCTCCATAGTTCCTGTGGAGAACAAGGCACTTGACTCATCTTCGAAAAGTGGCTGTGGTGCAAGTGAGAGGCCTGGACACTACAGCTGTCAGATGTGACAGCTGTTTCCTCTGCCCCTCGTTAGCCCTGCCATGTCCACGCCCACCCAGAGGTGAACTGAAAAGAAAGCCCCTTTCATCTCATTTTTGAATATAGACCTAGAAGTCTATAGAATGGTTGCCTCCAAAAATCAAGAAATGATTGTAGGAAAGAATGTGAAGCCAAGGGGACTCAGGTATTGGTGATGGGAACATACATTGGTGCATCCATCCTGGGAAGCTGTGTGGAGATTGCTCCACAAATTAAAAATAGAAATTCCATAAATACTCACTGCTGGGTATTTACCTAGAAAATATCGAAAATGGATGTGCCTCCATATTTATTGCTACACTCTTATGGTTGACAAGAACTGGGGATAACCTGAGTGCCTATCAATTGACAATGGATAAAGAAGATGCGACACACACACACACACTCAGCGAAATATTATTCACCCCTGAAAAGGACAAAATCTTGAGATTTGAAACAGAAAGCAAAACACCGTAAGAATTCACTCATATGTAGTAGATAGAAAAAACAAACACACAGATGAACTCAATAAAAATAGTAAGTTTTGGGACTATGAAACCAATTAGTGGTTATTGAAAGGGAAAGGGAAGGGTCTGGAAAATGGGCTAAAGGAGACAAGGGTACGGTGAAGATAGAGACTTTTAGCCATAATTTAATGTAGTAGATAGACGTGCTGATTTTCAGCAATGCTCTCCTGAAACTTACATCATGTCATAATGTGACGTTACTTCAATTTAAAAGATTTTTTTCATGTCAATGGAAAAAGAGCAGTGCAGGTGAAATCACCAGACCTGGTCACTTAAGGACTGATATTCCTGTTGTGGGCTTCCTTTTACCTCATGAGGCCTGCTGAGGGCCATCAGGCCACCTGTTGCTACCCTTACCAACAGAGATGTTCATTGCACGCGTCTGAACTCACCCTCATGTCCTGCCTCAGAAATAGTATAAGCAATCTCCAGTTTCGTTGAAATATGCCTAGGAGGGAGACCTGAGGCTGTTCCTAGGGTACTGCTTCACTTACAAGTGGCCCAGACCTGAGGTATCCCAGGCACAGGGACGAGGCTGTGAACATCTGACAGGACTCAGGTGGCACCATGGACACAGGAGACCAGGCTTACTGTGAGGGCTCCTTGGGCCTGGCATGGAGCAGATGGCTCCCCGGAATACAGAAATTGGGCAACGCAAGAGTTAGTTGCCTGGAGCCATTCACCTATTTGTACATGACCCCCCTCCCTCCCTCCTCCCCTTCCTTCCCCCTCCCTTTTCCTCTTCCCTCCCCCCTTGGACTGGCCCCCAGAGGGACTGAGCTGGAGATTTGAAAGACAGGAACAGGAACGAGCAGGTGTCTGAGCTAACTGACTGATCAGTGGAGGAAGGAAAGTCCTCAACAACCCACTCAAAGCCTTTCTGTCAACCACCAATGTCTGCAGAGCAATTAGTTAAAAAAAGTCCATGAGCTCACTTTTGGGGTTCACTGAGTGGGGGGACTAAAGGAAAGATTGAAAACCAGAAGCTTCTGCCTACTTGAATCTGCTCTTTCCAGCTGCATGAGGGCTTTCTCTAGAGCCAGACACCCATGTTTTCGGAAAGTAATTTACATCACAAGCTAGAGATGAACCTTCCTGTTGAGGAGACCAGGAGTGGGGAAGAGGATGGTCTGAAAATGTGTCCTGCCCCTGAAGGGAGGCGAGGGAGCCTGGCTCATCCGCTCAGCCTCCCTTAGGGACCTCTGCTAATCAGAGCCATGCCAGCCTGCACACCTCAGGGTGCCCGTGGCACTCACAGAGCAGGCAAGGCTGCCAGGCCAGGCCTGAGAGGTCTGAGGTTCTGGAAGGAATAAGCAAACCGAGACGTCTTAGCAGAAGCATTGATTGCCAAACAGGTGCCGATTGCACTGATGATGTGACGGAGTTGAGAATGTGCCCCAGACCCCACAGTGACGTTGGCGCGTTCACCCAAGCCAGGGAACATTGATGTTCAAACACAAGCACATAAAAGGGGGGTTCTGCAATGGTCTGGGGCTTACCCGGGGCCCTTAAATTTCCTGAAGGGTGCCCAGGACTTGCTAGTGGGGTTGAGCTTCCTGCTCATTCCTTGAACCCCCTTGTCCTCTTCCCCTCCCCCTGCACCCCAAGAACACTCAGGAAGAGGCGTCTTTTGGGGCCAGGGTGGGGGTCAGAGGTGGAGGCTTGCTGGGCTCCAAGGAGCCCTTTGCCACCTCAGTCGCTTCTTACTCCTTTCCTCCAAGGCGCTTTCAACAACCTGTAGTAACGTGACTACATGCAGGCCTGGGCTGAGTTCTGCACCTCGTCCCGGTCCTACAGGTCCCCAGAGAGACGGAGCAGTAGGCCGCTCAGCATCGTCCCCCAGCTCTGCACAGCCGCAGAGAGCCAGTGCCTCGGCCTTTCCCTCTGGCAGCTGCAGAGCAAGACCCGGGCACATCTGCAAAGAACACGATGTCTCCTGCATGGAGCTTGTGGGTGTCCAGGCAAACCGGGTCGGTGTCTGTCTGACTGTGCGCATCACTGTCCAGCTGACAGCAGAGATTCAGCGCTCTAGGACACGGCGGGGATTTGCAGCTCTTCCAGCAAACTGAGCTAAAGCCAGAGGACATGATGGCCCCTGATGTTGCCTGAACCATCGGGCCTGGCCTGAGCCTCTCGGTTGACAGAGGAGCCCGTCGGGTCAGAGCGAAGGGGCTAACATGCGTGGAGATGGTGGAAAAGAAACCGCCACGAGGCGACGCTGAGATGCAACTTAGTCCCGCAGACCCACGCGCAGCTCGCGAGAACAGCTTGCAGGCAGGGAAACGACAACCAAAAGATCAGGCACTGGCAAGATGGTTGGGGGGTGATTAATCATCCGTATAATGATGCGAGGTGTCGGGCCTTCCCAGAGCATCTGTGGGAGGCAGCGAGCTCGGGGCCCCACTCCAACATGGCCCACCCTCATCCCCGCACGGGCCCGTCTTGGTGCCAACTTCCAGCCTGGGTAGGGGAGGCGTGCTCATCCTGTAGGAACCCCGGGGATGTAATTACGGTTCTGGCTGTAAAGTCTCTTGACACTGAGTGAAGTGTCAAGCCGGTGCCACCCTCAGCCCGGCTCTAGGCGCACGGGAGCAGCAAGTGGTCGAGGGGAGTACGTGTCCGTGGCCGCTGGGACAGACACACGGACGAGGCAGTGCGTCTGGCAGTGCTGCTGCTGGCAGGTGCCTCCTTGGAGGCGCCTTGAGCTCCTCTCCCCCAAGGGACAGCTCGCCCAGGCCGCTGGGATGCTTTGAAGGCTGAGCACTCAGCCCTGAGCGTGGAAAGCTGTGTCCACCAGTCGCTCAGCTCCCCCCACCCCAGACGCGGCGAGGAACTTCCCTGGTGTCTTCCTAGTGAGCTGCAGTTCTGTCCACTCGGAGAAAGCGGCTCTTAAGAAAAGCCTGTGGCCGTGACCTCCCATCAGGCTGCGCGCGTGACTGAGGTCACAACGTGGACCCACTCGGGTACGTTGTGTTTGCCCATTTGTATGATGCGCCCAGCGGGCACGTTTATAATGGACCAAAGAGTAGATGCTATGGAATTGGACGCGAAGAATAGACCGTTTATTCTTGTCCTGTGGCTTCCCAGCGCTCTTGTTTAGCCAGTGGGTCACCTAGTGTTCAGCCTGGGAGCTCAGAAAGGAATGTCCTCAATTTACAGGAAATAGGCCTATGAAATTGGGGAGAGAGGGAGGGGGGGAGGGAGGAAAGGAGGGAGGGAGGAAGAAGAGGAAGAAGGG
>PVHY01009419.1:0-48448 GCA_004024945.1 Uropsilus gracilis | reverse complement strand
TTGGTAATATCAAATAAAATTAAAACATTTTTAATGAAAACAATTTCAGTTATGGGAATTTTTCTTCCTCTTATAGTCACTTCTGTGCCCAAATATATATGTATAGGAAGTTCACTGAAATGGTGGGTGAAATAAAAAAGACTGCAAGCAAACTGAATGTTGGTCAGTAGGGAAAAGTTAAATAAATTACTTTTTATATTGAATACTATGTAGCTCTTAGTTTGAGGGATGTACAAAAAAAGCAATCTGAACTTTATACTGTTTTTAAAAATGTATGTAAAGTATATATAAAAATATACAGTATAAAGCTAAATGTCTCTAATATTGAGTTAAACTTAAATGTCTACATTTGTGTATATATGTACAAATATATACAACATACTACACTTGGACTATGCCTGCATGTGCATAAACTATTTCTAGAAGGATAAAGAAGAAATTATTAAACCAGAATGGTCTCTAGGATAAGAGCTAGGTGATTAAGCCAAACGGTAGGGGGACTTACTTGTATTATTTACTATATAAATGTGTACCACCAATAGGCATAATTATAATTAATTTTTGCTAAAACTAATGAATGGAAAGAAGATTCCTTGAGGTCCTATCTTGGAATATTTGACATAAAAAAGGCTATACTCAACAGAATAAGGCCATGATCCAAAATAAGGCCATGATCCTCAATCTGCCAGATTGAAGGTTAGAAGGATGCAGCTCGGCAACAGAATGAGTGACTCAGGTATGCAATTATAGGAAGAACAGTGTGTAGTGGAATGAGATATACCATTGTTTGTCTGACAAATGCAGACCTCACCAACAGCAACAAACTTAGAGAGGTAGAAGAGTTGTCATGTGCTGCAGCCAGAGATTTGGAAAAAGGCAACTCTGAGATGCAAGGCCCTAGAAAGTCTATGGGGTGAGCAGATTTCATTTTCATTGTGGTAAAGTAACCTTCATCCCATGTGTTTTTAGTCTCTTCTATATCTAACTTCCTAAAAATATGTTTTTTCGACATTTTTCCTTATGGTAACTATGCATATTTATCTACATGAACATTAACAAAACAGAAATATATAAAAGGAAAAGCAAAAGCATCTCCTCACATGCACCTAGTCCTCGTGCCTTACTGTTTTGCAAAGATTCCAATCTGGGTAGGTTCATTGTTGGTTCCAGTAGCTAAAGAAGAAAGTCAGAGGCCTCAGCATCATCTTCACAGGCCTTTTAGTAATGAACAGGGGAAAGCAGTCACTTGCGTTCTCCCCACCCAAGGGTGATACGAATTAATCCCCACCCTCCTAGGCACAAGTGTGCCCACTTATGGATGTGCACACCTGTTGGGCCAGGTATGCACAACCATGGGTGAGCGCACAATTCTACAGGTGTCAGTCATAGAGGCTGATGGAAGAAGGGTATGAAAAACCCTGATTACTGTCCTTAACTTTACACTTACCTTGCTTATGGTATGGCCTTATTTCCTTCCAAATTTTAATGCATGTATAAAGATACCTATACACAATATACACAGAAATGTGATCCTATAATACATTTTTTTCCTCCCCATATACAATATAGGACAGGTGTCAGCAAATCTGGGGTGTAAAAGATAGTATTTTAGGCTTTAAATCCCCTGACTGGGTAGGAAGCTGAAAACATCCACCCTCCCTTTTTGCCCAATCATCCCTCCAGGTTTTAGAGGATTTTGTATCTCTGATTTTTAGACTCTATTTTCATATGCAAAGTTAGTAAGCCTGAGATTCTGTTTCTTCTCTCAAAGGCCAAGTCCATTACCATTTAAAATAGTGGTAAGCTCATATTTACATTTTGATGTGGTTCATGCTTTATTTCCTTTGCACACTGTCTGTTCTATTCCCCCTAGTTTTTCTCCCAGGCAGAATCTATCTTATCTGACATTGCAAAGCAGTTAACATTGATTCTGGTGAATGGTCTACTTTGATTTTTGCTACAGGGAGATTTTAGCACAAATTCACATATATTGTTTTCTCAACAAATAGAAAAATATGTCCCACATTCATTGTGCTGGGTATGCCGAGCCTGCTACTTTGTAACTCACTGTCTCATCCCTTTTATTTGCTTTCTCTGTCACTGTCGATCTTTCCCTAATACTTCATCCTTTATGCAGACTCCTTCCTTGGAGCTGAATTTGGCAGTGGAGTTTGCCTAACTAATGGGGACCATATGCTCTGCAATTACATTCCCCAACAACATTCAGATTTGTTAGCAAATATTGGAGAAGGCTGAGAAACTGGAGTGCAAAGACTGTCAGCAATTGGCACATTCTGGCAGGTAAATCTGTGTTTGCTGACCCCTGTGAAACAGTTCTGGTTTAGGCTGGTATTGGCTTATGTGGAACAGGGATTTTTTTTGAAGGTGTCAATCAATTGGTAGATTGTTCTTCAAATGACTAAGTACCTCTCTTATGTGTGGCATAGTGTACTTACCCCTGAAGATAATTTTTTTATACATGACTATGACCTATTTCATTGTTGGTTGTATCCTTCCCCAACTGGAAACTGGGATGTTAATGTTTTCTTCCCAGCTTCCAGCAAAGGAGTAATAATAATATCTAAAAGACCCAAACAAAATAAAAAACCTCTCTCATTAACCGTCCCTAAAAAATCTTAAAAACTAATTTACTAAAATAATCTTCTAAAACCACACTAGCATCACTAGCTTTCTTAATCCGAGATAGCGACCACCTGCCTACAATCGCCCTTCCTCAATTACTTTTACACTTTAAAATATTAATTGTCTCAAGTTTGTTTATCTTCTTTGGAATTCAACAGGCCCTCACCCTGTGTCCCTATACATAACCCTTTCTTTTATTAATAAAATTATCTTATAGTTCATAATTCCATCTAACGCCCAGCTGTGGCTGGGCAATCTCTTCTCATCAGTTCATTTCTCATACCTTGCGTCTGGCGGCCAACAGAAACTTTGGCTGATGAGCAAATGAGGCAATATCTAGATTACATTAAATTCCAATACATTATAAACATTACACATATATAACTTAGAGGACTTTCTCCATGTTCCTTCCTTTCCTCCAGGCTAGACCAACCTTAATCTTGGTTAGACTCCCAACCTCTGAAAAGGAAGTTTAAACTCACAAGATTTTGAAGATTAATATCGTGACCCTAAAACCATAGCTCTAATCTGAAATCTTTTTGATTGATTGGTTGCTTGCTTTTTTTGTCTTGAGACAAATTTTTGTCATTGCCCTCCTGGGGGTGAACGTGAATCAGGATGAGACAAACTGTTCAGTTTTTCCCATGTTTTGATAAACTGAAGACAGGGGCAAAGAACGTTGTTTCACCATATAGATGTCAAGAAAACCTAAGTAGGTTGGAAGCTGGTGACTGAGAAGAGAAAGGTAGCCTTTTAAGGGATTATCTGATGGTGGCCCTTTTTTCAGATGTCTGCATGCCCATTGCAGGAGCAAGTTGTCCTTCTGATGCCACAGCCCTGCAGGGGTTCTCAGGCACTAGATTTAATGATAGGTTGCTTCTCTTTCTCCTTGCCCTTTGCCAGTCTCTCTGGAGGTTGGGAACTGAAAAAGCAATCCCGCAGCTTCTGTAAGTCCCCACTCAGCCTTCGTTAGAGCAAAAGCCACCTGACAAGACCCCAGGGACCTCCCCACACCCAAGACCATGGAGAGGCTACAGAGACACAAGGAATACTCATTGTTTTAGAACACAAATACATAAATTTTTAATCTGCGAAAAATACAAAATGAAACCATGTACAAGTTATGTACAAACTCTTTTTACAAGACAAGAGAGTTATCACTGGTTGTTACAGATGACAGAGTTGGGTAGATCATTTCAGAGCACCAGCATTTATTCTCTCCTCCAATTCCTATTAGGTCCTTGTAATTAATCATAATCATAATCGTAATGCCAACAATCAAAAGTTTGAGAGACAGATGAATAAGCCACGCTCTTTTTCCTTAATGAACATGTAGGCTGACTACCATGTAAGTATATTATTTTCCCCTTTGACCCCTGAAGAAACACTGAGAGCAGGGTTTGGTGTTGACTGGGCAAAGGTTACTTTTCAACATCTGGGTAGTGGGACTTGGGCCGGAAGTTTTAGGCAGGATGTGATTGTGCCACCTGGGAATGGAACATTTTTAATTAGGATTTCCAAGCAGATCTTGGTTCCTGCTTGAAATGTTGCAGTTCTCATCAAGTGTCTCAGACTGTTCTAGGAGGAAGTAAGGGAAGGGAGAAAGGGGCTGTCGAGCAGCAGGGTTTGGTTTAGAGAATCAGGGCTTCATCAGCCCTCCTGGCCTGGCTCCCTTACCTACTGGCTGCCTTCTCACGCTGACCTGACTCCCACATGAGGAAGGCTCTGGTTTGCTCTTGGCAGGCATGTGTTAGCACCCTGAGTACATTTCCTTTTGAGATTCCCACCCGCAGGATTACTAACACTTCCTAAGGCAGCCATACCAGAGAGCTCTGATGTCAAGTTCGTCCCTGTTCTGCTGACTAGCCAGGTAAGGTGGAGAAGAAATACAGAAGTACTCCAGGGGCAAAGCAAGCCAAAAGAAACCCTCTTCAATGCAAATCTACCTAGAAATTAAGGTTGGTTTTTATGGAGCAAAAAAACCCAAAAAACAAAAAACAAACTGTTCACACTATCTGTCCATAAAAACCACCAAAATGAATTGTTTGTAGTGTTTGTCTTCAAAGCACTAAAACAAAAGCTTCCAGCATGAGATCTGTCTATTGGGGAGATAGATGGGAGCCAATGAGGTGACAGGAATAAGGAGGTAAAAGAAGAGGCCCACCTCAAAATCTCTCTCTTTGGGGTAGATTACCAGTGAGCCTACAAATACTCATTTGCTATGGTGACACATGACAAGCTGACTGCCCATCCTGCCACAGGCTTCACAACAGTTCTGGGGACAAAGACAGAGGGGACCTTTTTCTGTGAGTTCTGTAACTTCTGAGTCATCATTTTCAATACCTTTTGTCTCTGACCTCATAGATGAGTTACTGTCTCTTAAAGTTCTTCTCTCTTGTTTGTCATATTCCTGGCTCTGGAGTGCCCTAGATCTCCTATTCCAGATGTGTCCACTTAAGTTGTTCCTTTTAATTCCTAAAAATATAGTTATAACCCCCTAACAACCTTCTATAGCTGATTGTCCATACCCATTTATCCTCCTTTGGAGAACTCAATCATGCCCCCCATTTTACAAGTACCTCTGTGGGTTTGATTTCCAACCCTATAAGACCTGGTGGTCCCCTTACATAAACTCTGCTTTCCCCACTCTTTTTTGCCTCCAATTCCATCCCTTACAGGTAGCTTTCAACTTCTTGTATTTCAGGTGATGCAATGCATTTCACAGCTGCCTGCAGTCACCAACTCTTCTTCCTGCCATCTTTCCTAGTCTTCACCATGGTTCTTCCCTGGAGGTTCAACTTAAGCATTCCTTTCACAAAGAATATTTTCCAGAACCACAGTCATTATCCCAACACCAAGATCCCATACAAGCCTCTATTTCACTAACTAAATTCAGAGCACTGTTGTGACCCATAACCTTTGAGGAAGGTTGAGACTTTCTTTACATGCTGAGGTCTTGCCTTGGAGTGCACACACCTGAAAGAACACTCAACTTTGCTTAGTTTCATTCTCATGATGATTTCTGGGGAGAGCTGATATCACAAAACCATCAGACTAAAAACACACTGGCATTGTTATTTATTGCTGTTTCTTGAAGACTTTTAGGAACTTTCATGACATATCCTCTGATCTTGGCCTGAAAGACTATCTACTTTCTAGACCCTTCTCTGAAGTCTCACCCTAGCTCCCTTCAGCTCTTCTACAAGAATTTGTCACCACAGACAATGCAGTCTATGTGATAAAGTAACACTCCTACCAATGTACTGTGACCCCTTAAAATTCCTTTCCCTAGAAAAACCTTATTCTCCACACTTCTCTAGCTGCCTATTTCCTATTGAAATGCCTCCAAAATAAATCAAGCATTATATTTCCCTGCATTCTTCCCAATTCAATGCAGATTTTTCTTCCTTTAACCCAAACACATACTCTTGACCTACATGCACCTCCCTAACTAATAATAGACTTTCATTTTCATTCTGTCTTCCCATTTCCTTGATGTGTATCCTGAGTTTGACCTGATTTTTAGATGCAGTCTCAAGATTTTTTCACGCTTAAAAAACTCAAGTAAATTTGAAATTTGCATTTTGAATTTAGGGAAACTCCAAATTTTAAAGCACAGAATGAACCTAGCCAGTGTTGAGAGCAGAAAATGCACACTAAAATTGAGTGTATTGTTTGGGCAATGCTACAAGAAATACCATTATCTAGAGGATGACAAAATTGTCCTCAAGGATTTGGCTCATTCCCATGCTCCAACTCCTAATTTAGGTCACATCTTCTCAGATCTAAAAGGGACAGTAACTGTTATCTAGACAAATCACTCATTGCAAACAAAGTCACTGAGATTCAAAAAGTTTAAGTAACATTTTCAAAGTACCTGACTAGTTATTTCAAAGTACCTGACATCTGACAAGAGCAGATGTAGCTCTTGAACCCTCAATTTAAACTGTAAGTAGGAAAGTTGAGATCTTTCACCTTTCAATATGAAAATATCCTCAATCTTCTTATACTTTCCTACTTTCTCCTTTTCCAACACCAATGAAACAACTATAACTTCCTGTTTAAAGTCTTCAATAAAATTTTGCACAAAGTACATCATAATATGTCATTGTCTTCAGACGAGAGAGCTTCTGGGTGCTCTTCATTATGCCTTCATCACAATCACTATTATTGAGGGTGTGTTACCTTGGTTCAAGTTGAAATTTTCAAATATAAAGTGATCAGACAAAAACAAAAGTTTTCTTAATGAGAAAGATGATGACAGCAATGATACCTTTTAAATAAGTGGTTTTTTTTTTTTGTTTTTTGTGTTTTTTTTTTTAACATCTTAACAGCAAGTCTTTGATTCCCAAAGCACCCAGGAGTTATTAGTTTGGGAAAATGACTTTTCCAGAACTCTAAATTGGAATGGGAGATCAGAATCTCATAACACAGATGGTACCAATGGTCACTATTTGCCCAGGCTAGTTAGGCATAAAGATGGGTCTGTCATAGTGAGGGACAAGGAGGAACCCCAGGGACAGACAGCTCACCAGGTAGAAACAAGTCAGGAACCTCTGGATGCCAGCGTGTCCATCAGTGGTTTTACAAATCTTATTTCTGTTTCCATTTCATTTTTTATCTACTATACCCTTGTTTGGATTAGAAGAATCAGTGATCTTATGGACCTCCTAAAAATAAGTTCTGATTTTATTTTTGGAGTTAGGACAGTTTATTATTACATAGACAAAATAGCCTGAGCTAGCTAATCTAACTTAGAAGAAAATAAGGTGCTGTCAACTTTTGTGGGAGCCCTTTGCAATAGGAAACCTTCATAGCCACTATGGTTTAAAAAAAAGTTCAGATTCAATTCTCTAACTGCTGTGGGATGGCATTTACCCTTTTGTGTCTAGAATGCCTTGGTATGCAGAGGCTGGGAGGATTGTCCAAGGAATGTGGGTCTCTGTGGTCTAAGTTCCTCAAGTGAAAGATTTTTTTAGGTGGCCACCATTGCCTGCCAGGGGAGACCCAATAGTTAAGACCAATTCAGAAATAGTTATTAGAAATAGGAGTGAAGAAGAGCCCACCTGATTTCATGAAGGAAAGAAGAGCGTGGAGTGTTATTAATGTGCTAAGGTGACCCCAATGCAAAATCAGTATATAGAAGGCGGCCTAACTTTCAGGAAAGTTGTAAAATCCCAGCAAGGGATTCACCTCACAAATCCATTTCCCCTCTGTTGGAAACCAGGATGTGTTTATAAGCCTGAAGATAGACTGCTGACATCATTTTAGTCTGTTGAGTAGACTAGTGATTGGTTATATGTAGTTTTTAAACACTCCAATTGGACATACATTATATTCACAATACTTTTAGAGAACTAATTCTACAAAATGTGACAACAGGGCAACCACAGTCTGACAAGTCACTTCAGGACAGCGCCTACAAGGTGGAAGCACGACTACATTGACTCTGCAGGGAGAGAGCAGAGGTGGAAGCTCATTTGGCCTACGTTGGTAATTGGAGTACTTGGTGGACATATTTTCATGGCGATTTCGGTGTTTGGCTCGTATCTGATTTGTTCTAACATACTAGGTACCACAAGGTCATGGCCTGAAGAAATAATGGACTAGATATCGTGGGACATTCAGGGATACTTTAGTGAATTTAGTTTCTTCAAATGTCCACAGTTTATATTTTTAAGAAATTAAAAGTCACTATCACATTCATGTTTTTCCAGAGACCCTGATGATTATATCAAAGATCAGTAATTTCTGAGTGGAAAGACTTGCTAAGTCATTGGGAAAATGGCGGTTGCCGGAATGACTGTACACTGAGCATGCAAGCAACATCAGAGCTCGGACATGTGGTCACTGTGTGATGGCTAAAAAAACCTCTTGACCACAATTGAAGTGGCTGATGCATTTGATTTCATTGTTGGTAAGTTTTAACAGCCTTTTCTAACAGTCTATATCAACAGTTAATGTGTTACGTGCTTCCTTTTGTTGTTATGACTTTTTATATTGTTGTAACAAGTCTATTTTGTCCCAGCAAGGAAAGGAAAGGCTGCAAAATTAAAATCTGGGTAAAAACTGTCTTCTGAATTATGAAATTTTCTGGGTTTAAACAAAAACTAACAAAAAGAACAGATGTATTATCCTATCTTATTGATCAGCAAAACTATTTCAATGGTATTTATTGACTTTCAAGTGAAAAGCACTAAAACTTGGGGAGTGGGGGAAAAGTCCACCAGACCCTTTCCAAAGTTGAAAATACTCATTTGGGTGACTTGGAGATATGAGAAGCATTACATCATGTAGGAGTCCCCACCGTTAGAGCAACAAACAGAGCAATGTCTTGTACGCCTCTGGTCCTCCACATCCCAGCAGGTGCCTACAGCCATCCTGGTGTCAATAGTGGGTTGGGTGAACCCAGTAATCTGACAATTGTTGGAAAGCCGCAAGAAGGTCTTCCAGTTAAACATACAAAGAAAGGGATGAGAAATACAGGATAAAAACTAAGAACTACAAAATGACTTAACTGTGAAAATAAACGGTTCCATTTATTAAGAGCTGGTGTCAGTGCAACCAAAATACACACCCATTTGGAAAATGCACCTGCCCCTTTGACTGCTTTTTCTTTGGGAAGAGGGATCTACTAAAATACAGGTTTACATCATTGGACCATTTTAAAATTATTGTACTACATTTCCCTTCATCAAATTTAACTGCAGTGGTGACCATCATTCTCCTCAAAGGAAAAGAAAGAAAGAAGAGAAATATGTGTTAAGGAGTCTGGCCACTTATTCATCATGATTTTGCATTGTCTAGATTTAGGGGAGATATTTGACAATGAAAGAAAAAAGAAAAAATATATTTTCTTTCTAATAAATAAAAATAATTTAAAATACTAGCAGCTATACATGATTATTTTAATATGCTCATTTTTAAATGAAAACATTCTCTTCTCCAAAATACATGGAAGCAATATTCAAGGCAGACAAAGAGAAAGATCTCTCTACTTTATTTTTCTTGCATTCTTGCTTTATCTTAACGTTTCCACCAGTGATTCAGCATGTAAGAGGAAGAAAAGTCACATCACCATTTATGAAGTTTGTCAGGCTTTAAAAAAATAGTCTGGTCTCCTGGGAGTCAACATTCATCTTCAACTTCTCTGATTGGTGGAATCAAGCTGCTTGTGGATTTATATTGGTTGATCTGGTTAGCCATGTGGGTACTCATGGGCTTGATTTGAATGTTTCTGGGATAGGCATTATCCGGTTCATCTGTAAACCATTTCTTTTCTGCTAAAGGGCAAAATGGATAGAGAACAAGAAGGAGAAATGAGAAGCTTAATTAGTGCTAGGGTAAAGGCTTTGAAAAGTTCATTGAAAAATGCAAAAAGGTAATCAATAGAAGCTGACAGTGAGTAATTGCTAAGAGAGACAGTGCAGAGGGAGAACTCCAGCATCTGAAACATACCTCTGTCGCCTGTAGCAAGTGATGAACCAAGGGGTACTGGGATTTGTAGGTACCATGGATGGACCTCAGAGTATAAGGGAGGGTTGGAAGATGAACTCTGGCAAGTTTCTTTAGTGTTCAGAAAAGCTTTGGTGGGGAGGAGATGCTGAATATATCAAACATTGAGTCTAGACAGTCATCTGAAAAAAAATTTGTACATCCACTGTTTTGACTGAAACATGGGGACATTGTCCCTGCCACACAGTGAGTGATCTGGAACGTTATGCAGGATCTCCTCCTTCCAGCTTTTACTTGACTTTGCCTGTAACAAGCACACTTGAAAGTATATCTCTCTTCTCTTCCTTTTGCAGTCAATTTTGAGTGTCTTAAATTAAGCCCACAGATTTTGCTGGCCAATGGGAGTGAAAATCATAATAGCAACTCATGCTTCAAGAGGATTTTGAGATGGGTTTTATTTCAAGAAAGAAAACTCTGTGTTGGTATAGAGTTATGAAAAGAATTCCTGGTGGCAATATCTTAACCGACTATAATAACCCAAGCTGTCGACAAGGGAGCTCGATGAGGTGTTGGCATTTCATTTCCACCCTAAATGCAAAAGCAGCTGACAGAGAGAATGCTGAGTCAGAGCATTGAGGGGCTGGGTGAGAATGGAAACAGCCTGGCATCCGCTTAGCTGTTCTGTGCTGTTTTACCAGATTCAGTCCTCATCCCCACCTCTTTTTCAGACTGAAATTTTCTGGGAGATGGCCATAGCTATGAAGAGACAGAGTGAATAGGACATTCCAATTTTGGAGCCATTTGGCTCATTTTAGTGACTTGGGGAAAAGCAAAGCAAAAGGTCTAAAACACTCTCAAGCATTCCTACTGCCAAAGAGACAAGAATCTCTCCAGTCTCTGTATTTTTCAAACAATTCATACCTGCCTTGTCAGGAGCCCTGGACTGACATGTTAAGCAAAACTGCTGGCCTGGTTTGATCAAGAACGTGTGTGTATGTATGTGTGTGTGTGTGTGTGTGTGTGTGTGTGTGTGTGTGTGTGTGTACTTCCTTGTTGTGCTAAAGCTCTATAAATTCACTGTATATGATCAACTCATGACCACTCTGCTAGTTTCTCCATGGTCCTTGCTTTTGCTTGTTGTTTCAAATACCCTTTCCGGGGGTATTTCTAGTGAAAGCACACTCATTATTACCCTTTGTTCAGCTGCTCAGTTTACCCCCCCAGGATACTTACTGCTTCTTGGATCATTCTCCAACCCTCTCTCTTCTCTCTGACTCTCTCACCTATTATAATTAAGTTCACTTTGATTTGAACAGATTGGACGATAGGAATTCATAATGCTACATCCTCACAGTGAAGCTAACTGATTAAGTGCTTTAAATTATTCCCCCTGACAGAATGATAAAGTTACAATCTGTTCTGAGATGATCTACAGCTTGCCAGACTCCTACAGCTTCTTTCTACATTCATTTATCTTTTTGTCAAGCAGAGTTTTTTTTTTTTTCCCTAAGCTTCAATTCCATAGATCTTTTAAAGTCATCAGCACATCTGAATTATTAATGAGGCTTTAGAGGCAAGGTTCCTGATGGGCTGGTTAAAAAAGGTTGTATAGAAATCTGGGACTGTGTACACATCAAAATAATTTCAGCTCCATTTAAAAAACCATTTAGTTCAAGTGTGACATAGATGAACCATTATGCATTTGTGGAAACCAATTTTTTGTGATCTACGATTAAACTAACCTTTCAGAGAGGAGTAAAGTGTGATGGTTATCATGTTTTAAAAGCATTGCCAGGCCGCTGAAACAATTTTAAACTACGACTTTTTCCAACAGTTTATGTGTAAAGACGATTTTCAGGAGAACAGAATCCCTCATGTGCCTCTCGCCCGAGCCATCCTTGATATTGTTGGTGCCATTTTGTGGGCTGGTTTTGTAATGGGATTTAGTGCTAGGTTGGACATGCCAGGTTGGAAGGGAGAGTGAACTCTGCTGATGGAAATGAGTAGGTCTTTTGGGTGAAAGACCTAAGACAGCTGCAATTTGCTGAAATTTTTACAACTGCTGCAGAGAATAATTGTTCAGAATTTAGTCTTTACAGTTCAATTCAAATTTGGCATTTTGACCTTTCGAAGCAGAGAGAATATCAATTTCCTTCTGCTGTCTGTAAAAATGAGAGCATTATTTCCCCATTTAAGCTCCTTTCTCCTCCCTTTCAAGTTTCTTGCCTTAAAAAAAATCAGCAGAGTAGACCCTGTGCTTTAGCCATTCAGTTCAACAAAAGCTGAACTGTTGATGAGCTGAGGTTTTCATGATGCCTGAGAAACAGGTGTTTTCATAAAGCACCTTGTCAAATATAAGAACCTGTGCTATAGGAGGTTTGGTTAGATAGGTCCAGAAAATGAAAGATATTAATGCTCAGAATATTTCATCAAAAGGTCTAGAGGCAAAGGTATTTTCCCCCCAAAGAGATTATCCCCAAAGAGTTTCAGAGGAATGCACACTTTAACAATTGCCAGCTACTTACTGAGCTACCATGGAGAGTGTGTCAATTATGACAAGGATGCTTTGGTTTATTGAATCTAGCCTTCCGGAAAGGAAACTGCCAAAGGTAGCAGTTTATACAAAATTGGTCATAAAGAAGGATAGTTAGAGAAGGAATTCAAATGAGTGCAAAAGTAATTCAGGATAAATCCAAATCATGAGTTTGTCTCTTCTCCCTGCTTTATCCCACATGCCAGAAAGATTTGGGGGCCTTTATGGTCATTCCCAAGGTGAGAAGGGCAATGGATCTGGATGTGTGGACATCTTCACTGCCAGAGAAAGACAGACCCATTTGTTGGTAAGTTTCTTGCTCCCGATGCCATCACTGTGGGGACAATGTTTGGCCTGCCAGAAGTTTCTTTTGCACGGCAGCTAGTGGAATTAAGAGACATTTTACAGTCTGAGGCAAATGGGCTAGTAGAACAAGATAAAGGCTAGAAGATAACTGCAGAGACATGCTGGTAAAAGGGATGCTGCCATTGAAGATGTCACCTCTCAAGGCCAGCCTCGCTGTGAGCTGAAGGGAGGCCAAGGAGATGGCATAGAAGAACAGGTTAAGATCAAATGGATCTGATCAGCTCATATCCCACTTGCAAGTCATTGGGTAATTTAGCTTAGCTTCAGTTTTTCTGCTGTAAACTGAAGCTACTGCTGTTTGGATTAAACGGGCTAGTTGTCATGAGGACTTAGCACAGTTCAAGTATATTAATATAAATGTGTACAATTAAGTCTACTAGTATTATTAGTGATATCAGCAGGCATTTTAGCATTGTGGCAAAGTTCATGGACTTGACTTTTAAATTCCTCTATGCTACTTCCTGACTGGGTGATTTGAGCAAGAATCTGTCCCTCAGATTATCCATCTTTCAAATGGCGATTCTAAAGCATCCTCACCTGAGATGGTTGTGAGGCTCTGAGTGAACTCACATATGTAAAGTGTTTAGAAGACTGTCTGGCCCTTGGTAAGCAGTAAGGAGTTAGTTTTTAGCATAAGGTTCATGTTAATGAGTACTGTCGGTACTAATGATTATGTGGTAACTTTTGGCGGGGTTGCAAATAATTGGGGTGGATAACTGAGATGTATAATTTAGGGTACCGATTTGAAGAACAGGGATTGTGGCAGTTGACAGAGAATCAGGTTTCTCTGTGCAAATTGAGCCTCTTTGCTGGTATTGGGAGCGATCAGTGTTGTGGGATTTAGCCTTTTCAGATAGCTCACCACTCCCCAGAAAAGAGTGCTTTAAGGGAGAGACAATGATACAAGCAAAGGTATTTGCAATAATTGGCCTTCACCTCTCTGCACCACAAGCTGAAGTCTAGAAAGAAAAGACTTGAAAGAAAAAGATTCCACTTGGATGGAGAAAACAGTTGAGAAGAGTAAGAGCTACAAGGGGGTGAAACCTTCAGAGGCAGCACTGTGTGGGTTCACATCTCACATTCCCCAGAGGCAGGTCAGCAGTCACCCTCCACTGGAAGACCCTGGGCTTCCCAGTGGACCCCACCCACACATGCTGCCTCCTTTCCACTCCACAGGCAGAGTGTGGCTAGTTCATTGAAATGAAAATCATTTGTACCAGAACAAGGGCAGTTTCTGTTTCAGAAAATGCTCCTACTTCTTTGTAAATGTTCACCACAATTCCTCTTTTAACTCTAAGTCTAATGCTGTCCTTCACTGGCCAGAGCAAACTGCCCCTCCTGGCCTTCATCCGGCTGACACCAGAGGGCAGACTTTTCACTCCTACATCTGGAGTGATAGGAAATCATCTCTCTTACATCCGTATGTATTGACCATGCAACATGCTGACGGAAAATACAGTGACAGGGGCCCATAACATGTCCTAACCTCATGTTATGACAAAGTAGGGCTGGGCTGAAAGAAGCTGATTGAGACATCGATTTTACCCTGTCCTGATTTCCACAGGCCCCAAAGCTTCTGAACTCTCCTCTTTCTCTTTCAGGAGGCTGTTGCTATAGGAACCTGGCAGGTTGATTTAATTATCTCTATTGGGATGCAGACACCTTCAGGCTTTCCCCATGCTGAAGTCAAAAGGTTTTTTTGGTCATCTGGGATCTTGACAATGCTAGCAGGAGGCACAGTCAGTCTGCTCACTGATCTTTCAGGCCTGATCCCCAGCTAGAGAAATTTGCCAGCAGCACAAGCTGCATCATGAAGCACCTATAGACATTTGTTATATCTTATTCTAAAGATAAGCCAATGGGTAAAGAGAATTCATTCAATGATTAAAGGTATAAAAACATTATAAGGTCAATTTATTTTAAAACATTTTGAGCACCTACTCTGAGTAAGGTACTGGGTTATAACCTTTAATACGCATAACACAATTTCAATCTGTTCCCAATTGTGGCAGACACTTAACTGTATGTAGAAGGACTCTGTTTTCTGTGCATTTGAACTGGAGGAAGGAAGGACTAGGTAGCAGTCATGAGGGATGGTGATGATTTCATGGTTATCTGAGTATGGAAGCTGAGGATTCACTTGGTCTCCTAGTTCACCCTTTTGCTCAAGTTCTATCCCTTTCGAAGTCTAAAGCAAATTGAACTGAATGTTTTACAAATTGCTTCTCTTCTAGAATGGTGCAGATAATCAAGTTTCTAGCTGTTTTTTTAAATGTACATTTCTTCTCCTCAAATAACTCTTCTACTTACTACCCTCACCTACTCCTTTTTCCCCCCTTGGATAGGAAAGGTGGGGGAAGAGTAATATGTAAAATGAGAAAATTATATGCCTTCCTAAAAGAACCTGAAAGCAATGGCAACTTTAGGGTCACTTGGAAAACACTGGAGGAGACTCTTCATTCTTGTTAAGGAAAATATATAGCAGTTTTGGCTAATAAAATAAAAATAATATTGCCTATTCCATCACTGAATATATCATTACCAAGCACAGTCAACTCTAATATGTGTGCCTGAAGTCCAGGGAAAATCCCAAAATTTCGTTTCATGTCATAGTCTGTTCCCACTCCATTCCCACCACAATATCATTCATAGAGCTGCTAACAGATTATTAGAAAACACATTTTGAATTTACTTCTCTCTATCTGCCCAATCTCTGGTTGGGATTTAACAAATGTCTGAAAGGAAGGTGGCAGGAGCAACCTATTGATACCGAGACTGATTCGTCACCCCCAGATAACTGGGTGTGGGCTATTGACTCAATAATTACAGCGGAATAATTTTAAATATATAAGAGACCAATGCTTCTGCCATTAATAGCCCTCCTGGTTTAATTCAAAAGAAGGATAATTTATTAACTGAGAAGCAGATTTGCCAAATAGAATAACTGTGAATGTTCTTCAGAAAAGTTTATCACCTGGCGTCATCACTTGGTTTAGCAGATCTTGCCAAAATAAACACAGAGATGTGGACAGACTGATGGGGCACCGGGTTAGGGTGGTGGTAATGGGGGGAAGTGGAGTAAGCTGGGTTTCTTGATGGGAAAATGCTTTTGGACTTGGAGCAAGGTACCGAGGTGGGCAGGAAGGCCACGTGCAGATTTTAAGGCAAGCCAGATGGAGAGAAGTTCCCCCAAATGACCCAACCCCAAACCCAAGAACACCAAAACAAACTCTAAGGGATCTAGCAGTAGCAGCAGCACAGCCTCATTGCGCTGAGCAATTTAGAAGGTGGAGGAAAGAGGAGAAGAAAGGGAAAAGGAGGGAAAATGGGGAGGAAATAAAAAGCAAAACAAAATAAATAAAAACACAAACAGAACAATAGAAATAAAAATAAACGAACCAATAACAGAATAAAATTTGTAACTCCTTTTTTTTTTTAATTTCACAAAAGTTTTCACAAGGACAACGTTATAGAAGAAAACCCCCAGCAGTGGCTAGGTCATGCAGAACCATTAATTGTCATACCTTGGCCCATTCTATTCATCCTTGTTGCACTTTAGAGAGAGAAGTAAGCTATGTGAGTTTTACAATGCTTTTAAACTGTCATATTTCCTCTTGAGCACTTTAACTGGCACATTCTTATAGTTATAAATGTTCTGAGGACATAACTTTATAACCTTCTTTGCAACAAATGCATGAAGAGCTCTCCATGATCCAAAACTAGGGGTTCTGTGTGTGCGTGTGTATCTATATATCTATATGTACATATGTGTGTATATCTATAGATATATAGATAGTTAGATATAAAAAGATAGATGATTATACATAATATATAAATCAATATATATCAGGGCAAAAATAATTTGAAAAAATCTTTCACTTATGGGTTTTGGTTTAGTTTTTTTTTTTTATACACATATGTATACAATTATTCCCCCTCCCACTCATTACTACTTAAATACTACACAGCCCTGTCTTTGGTGTGGGGGCAGAGGTTCTGACTGAGCCTCACCATTTTGTCAGTAAAAGTGCTTGTCAATTCACACAGCAAGCAAGTCTCCAAAACTATCATGCTTGAGGGAACAGGGGATCCAAAATCTAAACCCAAAACATTCACCATAAAAACACCTTTTTAGAGATAGTACAGCTGTGACATTTTTCTCCTTCCCTCCACCCCTATTCTGTTCAATGGAATTTTTGAAAGTAAACATGTCAAATACGCATATACCAGTTCAGGACTACAAGAGTTGGGTTGTGGTGGAGTTGGCCAGTTTTTAAGAACGACTGCACTGCCAAAAACATGATTTGCATGCATAAAACATCTGACAACTGTATAGTGAAAAAAAGGGTATTTTCTACCTTTCCACTCATGCTCACTTACTGTTAAAAAGTGAAAGAAAATAAAGGAAAAACATATAATACCAAAGTGTGTTTGGCTCACTGTTGCACTCTTTTCCCCCATCCCATCATGACGAGGCAGTTCTCTAGTATAGTCACTCACCTGCCTAAATGAATTGGCTATGATAAAGAAATTGATGAGCAGGGATTTCTCCCCCATCTTTCTGCTTTGGGACAGCCAGCCTCACACAGCTGTGCCAACTGTGTAAGATGGTAGCTGAGCGCTTTCTCTATTGAATCAAAGATGGCTTGAGCCTCCCACAACCTGATTTATGACATGTTGGTGCCTAGGAAAACATGATCTGCTGCTGGGTTTATCTTCCTCTTGCTCTACGGCAGCCTCAGCTCTTGCTTCTACCAGGCGTGGGGGCCCTAACTAATCAAACAAAGGGGAGTAAAAGGTCCCCTGAGAATGTGTGGAAAAATACTTGCTCTTTCCCGAGCATTATTTATTCTGTACATAAGGTAAGTAATTCACCTTTTAAAAGATGTGAAAGTCCCAGGAAGGCAGTTTTTAATGACTTACATCTGATATTTATGATACATATGGCTTTTCATCCCAAATGTCAAAAGTGAAAGAAAAAAACTAGCTATTCATATGGCAGCACAGGAGACAGAATAACAATTTAATATGCAATCAAACCTCTTTCCACTTAAACGAAATGACTAGGATTTGATACACCCATGAATGGAATATGACTCTTTATTCCACAGTAAAGTGAAAAACCTTCTTATCAACTCCCGAAGGAAACTAGCCAGTGCTGGGACGAAAGGCCTTAGTGAGTAACTGAAACACCTGACATCCTCTGATAACCAGCATGTGCTGGAGTCACTACAGAAATGGTGAGAGCCTTTCAAATGCTTTGGGAACTTCCGCCCAGAGGTCAGAAACAACAGATGTATTTTTATTGGTTTTTGGTTGCTTGCTTCACATAAATGTATGCTAACTTATTGTGTGTGTGCTAAAACAAAAAGAGAGAGAGAGAGGGAAAGGAAAATAACAACAAAATCAAAACCCCAAGCACCCTGATAATCCCAAGAAATCAGAATAAACTTTTCCTCTACATTTAACTAAACTTGCTTAGCATAACTGCCATTGATCACAAGTGCACTCTCCTAATCGGTGAACTCATTCCTGCAGTGAGCTATTTATGTCTAGAGCATGCCTTTGGGTTATTTTTCCCCTAGAATCATAAATAACTTTTGGTCCTTCTGCTTATTTGCTGTTGTGCTCTAGGGTTTTATGGTGGTGAAATAAAAATGACAACCACATGCACACCATCATACATATGCAAATACATGTAAAAAAGGGGGGGACTACAGGGGGAAAGTTACTGTTGGAAACACCCACTGGGGAAATGAGTGGTAGATACAGTTTCACACAAGGTGGCAGTGGATACACATATCAGAGGCGCTCTTCCTGCACGTACTTCTGTTTGTCTCGGGACTCCCGGGACTTGGGCCGGTTCTGTCGATTTGCTGTGGATGGGATGGAGTGAACCGAGGAGCTCTTCTTGCTGGAGGACTGGGATGAGTGGGAGGAATGGGAGAGGCTGGCCCGGGACTGGCCGGCGTTGTGGTCAAACTGCATTAAGCAGAAGATCAGGTCCGTCGGTACGAGTTCAAACTCATAAGGGGGGTTGGTGATGACATACCTGGACAGGAAAAGCAAAGAAGTCACAGCCTGAGAAGAACCAGGAGATGTTACATCTGCCTGAACCCGGGATCTGGAAAGTGGATAGCCATGTGGTCCAAGGCCTTAAAAATTGTCTTCCAGTTGAGCTAGATCCTTCTCTTTAGCCCAAAAGAGGATGCCTGCCAGTACCCAGCTAAGATGCTGAATTAGTGCCAGTAACTGGAGAATAAAACATTACTGTGGTCCCGGACACCCTTTCAGTAGAATGTCAAATTCACTACTGGTCCTGGGAAGCCCAACTGTTTGCAGAAGTTTCCATGCACTGAGACTCGCTAAAATGTTCTGCAATTTCAGATGCACATGACAGGATCTTTGTTTACCATAGCTTAGTATCTTCTCACTCTTAATCCTTCTCCACTCTTAATTCTTGGAAAAACCTCGTTGTTACTAGAGGGAAGAACATAAAATACCCCCCTGCTTCTTTGCTGGTCCTGTTTTAATTGTTTTCAGTTTTATCAAGTTTTCTCTGGTTAACACACCAGACGTGACCCAACAAATCACTCCTTCAGCTATATGCCCTCAGTGAGTTCTTCAGGTCAGACATACCAGAATCACCTGGGAACTACTAAAAATGCAAGTTTTTAAGCAACTTCATCCCAGACTTTGGGAATTGAGCAATTTATGGTTTAATAAAGCTTTGCAGATAACTGCTATGCTCATTAATCTTTGAGAAGTCACTGGTCTCCAGCAACTATTCTCAACTCTGGGTATTCACTGTAGTGTGTGAGCATGTACACAGACTCTGCCATCATATGGATGACAGATGAGGGCAATTCTTTCTTTATGTTCAGAACAGAAGAATAGAAACTCACCTCTTTGTGCACTGGCTGGGGGTGCTGAGATGAGCATCTCTCAGCCGGTAAATTCCAAAACAAAGCATATTATACGTTTTCAGAGCTTTGCAGAACAGATCACCATAACAACCACCATCCTGGGAGACAACAAAGAACAGAGAAAACATCACTGTATTTATTTGCCTGGAATTCTATATCCTTGGGGAAAGAGTCTTTGTGTGAAAGTTTGTTTTAGTTTTTCTCAAGTGAGTCCTTCTTTATGAGCTGAGGGATATTGGCTGAAAAGCCCAATATTGGTGATTTTTAAGGATCAGATAATATGAGGGTTTTCCTTCAGTTGCTCTCCAGTTTTCCACCTATAGTGATGAGAGCTCTGAGGAGATCGTCATTGCCCTTACTTTATGTGAGGGTGTAAAGCCCAAAGTCTCAGATGTATGCTCACCTGAAGATAAGAGACCAAGTCAGTAAAATGATAATGATGTTTAGCTCCAGTTCAACTATAATCGCCCTGATCTGACTGTGTTGTCAAAACTGCTCAAGTGATAATTAAAATCACTGCAAGGAGAAAAGACCACACCAGGTACTTTGGTGATAGACTCAGGTAAGGACTGTGTGAAAAGCACAATTTACAGACCTCAGAGAAAGTAGGGGAGGAAAAGAATGTGTTTCCCAAGGAGCTGGAGTTCCGCAGGCTGAATAACTTGGGATTCACAGTTTTAATCAGTTCACAGTCACCTTCCAGAGTCTGGGACCTGATTCTGAATGTGAAAGCAAATGCCTTCTCTGGGAAATGCTGGCTTCATGCAGCCAGGTGGTGTCAGGTGGATGTGACTACAGGAAGGACACTGAGACTACCTTCACCGGGAATGAAGCGACCTCATTTGTCCTTCCTGGCATTGGGATTACCATACTGACAACAAATTAGAAAACAATCAAATCTTAGATTACTTAAAGTCTTCATCTTTTTATCAGTATGTGAAACATAGATAAACAAGAGTCACTCACTTGGCAGCTGCCTTTCAGAAAAGCCCAGTCTAACATAGATCCCTACCCTTAAAAATACCGAAGTAAAAGAATGGTGCAAGCTGACAGGGTTTCTGAAGAAATGAAGAAAGTGACCTTTTTCTTGGCTCCTTTCCCACTATTTGGAACACATACTTGGATTTTCTGGTTGACATTATTGCTTGTGCAATGGGTTTCTTGTTCCCTAATACTCGTGGGTATACCCATTGAATGTATTCATAAAGCTGGGTTGGGAATAAGGTTCAGGATTGCATATTTCTGCCAGGGTACCTGAGCCCAAAGTGAGGCATGGAGCCCAAAGTGAGGCATGGGGAGGGGATGGGGATGGGTGACTGGATCTAAACACTTATGTTATATCATGTAGGTAGGGAATGAGAGATGTTAAAGTATCCATAGGAGATATTTTTGATTGGTCAGTGGTTCTGGATGCCCATAGTTACCTATGGTTTGAAAGTCACCAGTGTCAGGGTTATAGCCAGATACAAACTATTGGATGCCTACGGTAGTGCATGGCCATCCATGGTTTTTAAGCACGCCTTATGAACTGTTAAGGTTAAGCAGCCCTGTGTTTTGCTAAGTCCCTGTAAAAAGGGTTTCCATCTCCTTGGCTGCATGTTGGAATCACCTGCTGTTTCCCAGGTTCTGGTAGGAGATATGTGAAAAAAGTGAGCAAGCCCCCAGTCTTGGAAGTCAGGCTTCACGACATGAATTCTTTTTTTTTTTTGTTTGTTTGTTTTGGTTTTTTTGGAGACTAGATTACAGGCGCACGCCACCACGCCCAGCTATTTTTTGGGACTAGGTCTCGCTGTGTTGCCCCCAGCAGGACTCGAACCACGATCCCTAGCCCCGGCGGCTTCATAGGCTGAAGCTTACAGGCACGTGCCACCGTGCCTGACTATGACATGAATTTTTGATAGGGCCAGTCCTCAGTGTCTCTGAGCCTCAGTTTTCTTAGAGGGTATGTTAGTAGATCCTCTGTCAAAGGGTCATCATGAGGGTTAAAATGATAACATTGTAAAAATACAGTGCTTGATGATATAGCCCATGAATATTACCTCTTATTTAGCACAGAAAGTAGAAAAAGGCATGCCTTTTCTTGTCACTCTCTGACACCCTGTTATCTAGATCAGAGAGTGGCCTTGGGTGAACCTGGCAAAATAAACTCACCCCCAAGTCCGCAAAGGGGCCATCCAGCAGTGCTAACTGGGCCACGCGGCAGCGGTCCCTGTTGGCCAGCGTCTGGGGGGTGCTGTAACCCCCTCGAAGTGCATTCTCCTCAGCAATCAGAGCCTCAAGCTCTGGTGTGGCTCCTCCCGTCACCAGGGTCCGTATCAGAGTAAGGATATTGTCATTGAAGTATGTCTGGAAAGAGAGGGGGGGGGGAGTCCTTTAAGCAATCACCCTAAAGTCACGACAACCGACATCCAAATTATAACTTTTCTTGGTATCTCCTATTTGAAGTTCTGGCCTGTCTCTTCAAATAATTTTATGTGGGAAGTGAAAAGACAGCAGCCTCCAATTATTCCATTCTTTTCTCTCCTACTTGGTTCTGCCACAAGAACTTGACTTTCAAAAACCAATTCAGGGAATTTTTCATTAAAGGGCTAAAGTCTAAATGGCAGGTATTTACCATCATCAGTATTGGTAGAAGTACACACACTGCTCCCCTCCTCAAGTCCCACTAGGAAGGGACTTTGAATGTGCACAGAATAATTCAGCTCACCCAGGCCATGCCCCATCAGGACAGTCTCCTAGAGCCTGTCACTCAGGTAACAGAAATCCGCCTTTCCTAACAATGGCAAACTTTTCTCTGTGTAGGAATGAGATGTCAAGAGCACAGTAAGTCCACATGTTCAACAACTGATCACATGCTTTGACAATAGTCAAATCCAGAGTTCTCTATCATTTAAATATGTCAGGGAAATTTATGACAACATGAATGTCACAGTGTATGCATTTTGGCTTGGTATTTTAAAATAACCTCAGTAGTCTGAGGCAAAAAATAGCTTATTAAAGAAGTTTCTTCCAATTTGTACGTCTGTCTCACATCTGAAACATAACAGGTCTGTCAGAAACAAAACAATGGGAGCTTAAAAAAATTAATATGACATCAAATAAAAGAACCCCAAAAGACATTTGTCACCTGGCCTAATTTGAGAAGATCTCAGTTAAGGTTTTGCATTCCATTTTCTACTGTAAGCAGAAATCAAACAGGCTAAATAAAATCAAACCAAATTTTGCCTGTGGCTTTTGGGAATGGATGTACCTTTGAGAGCAGACTAGAAAAAGACAGCAGCAATTTTATTTTTATTTCCACAGTTCCTTACACAGTTTACCTGTGAAAACAGTGGGTTACAGGCCAGCTAGGGATGAGTTCTTCTCTTGCTTTACCATCACTACTTTTATGACTTAGAGGAGACTACCTAATTGTTGTGGGCTTCTGTTTTCTCAGCCATAAAATAACTATAGCCATTAAGATCAAGTTTGTATGCAAAGAATTCCATGAGGACTTCAGAGTTCAGATGTAGTGGCTGGGCTCCCTTTCCACATGGAAATACTTGCAAAAGCACCCAAAGTTTGCTACAAAACCCCAAGAGTAAAGGGAACTAGGAATATTATTCACAGCCTGCTAGACACTAAGGAGAATGAATCCTCCACAAGAGAAACACAATCATGCCCCCAGGGCAGAGATGCACATCAAGGTCAAGCAAGAGAAGAAAGAAGTTGCAAAAGAACATATTATGTGATGTGGACTGGAAAACAGAATGGAAATTCCTCCAAATTTAAAATTAGAACAATTACATGGTAGGGCAAATGAATTATTTGGGTGTTTGTCCTTTTGCCATTAGCCTCTATGATGGTACCTGTGGTATTGTGCCCTCCCCATGGTTGTATACACCTGACCCAGTGGGCATGTACATGTGTACGTGGGCACATCTCAGTCCAGGAGGCAGACCTAGAAGGGTGTAATCATCCTGGAGGAAGGGTGGACCTAAGGCACATGAGGAGAGAGGAGAACTTGAGAAACAGATGACTATTTCTTCATTGTTCATTATTAAAAAGACTACACATTTCAAATGCTCCAACATTCTTCGTCTGCTACAATGGAGGATGAAAGTACATGGATTGGGGTGGTCACCCAATATCTTCTTAAAGAGATATCTGCATTCCCAGTGTACATCATTTATGATAGACAAGATATGAAACAACCTCAGTGATCATCCATGGAAAAATAGATAAAGGAAATGTAAAGCATATGTAATGGAAGGTTGTTCAGTCATAAAAAAGAAGGAAATCCTAATATTTACAACAACATGAATGAATCTTGACAATACAGTAAGGGATAAGTCAGATAGAGTAAGACAAGTACAATGTTATTTCACTTATATGTGGGGGCTAAAAAATTATATATAAAATACCTAGGTAGGAGAAACAGAACAGAGTGGTGATTAGCAGACCTGGGGGCAAGTGTGTTGGCAAAATGTACAATGGCAGTCAAAAGTTATAAATTTCCAATTCTAAAATAAACAAGTTTGAGACATATCATATAAAGTATGATGATATGATTAATAAATTTGTATTGTATGTTTGAAAGTTGCTAAGAGAGTAGATTTTAAAAGGTCTCATATACACACTCACAAATGTATTAACTATGTGAAGTGATGGATGTGTTAACTAACCTACTGGCAATCTTTCTGCAACATTTAAATATATTATTAGGTTGCACTCCTTAAACAAGATTGTAAGTCAATTATATCCCATTAAAGCTGGGGGAGTGTAAGTGGGGAGGAAGTAAATATCATAAAATAGATGAAGGCAAAAATTGTAGCCACAAACAACCTGATGAAAATAGAGCTAATAGTGTGTGATCTTATCACACTTAATATTTCGCTACTTTGAAAGGCACTATTTAAGACTAAAAACCTTAAAAGAATTTATAAAAGAAAATATTTATTCACATGGCCACACAAACATTTATACACTTTGAAACTATCATATACACAAAAGGTCTCTGAGGGAAAATGACAAGCTGTGACCCTCCTAGAGTACATGAGCTGGCATTCACCCATCAGTGACAGTAGTGCAAATTGGCACAGATGCATCAGGGAAATAATGTTTCTATTAACATATATCAAGAGCTTTAGAACTGTTCATATATATAATTTTAAAAAACAGCAAATTTACCTTGACAATAAGTTGCAATTTGTTCAAAATATGTATATACAATAATGTTTATCACAGGGTTAGGTATTATTTCAACAAGATATTTAAAAAGCTAATTACCCAACAACAGAGTGATAGTTAAATAGCTTCTGGAACATCCATAAGATGGAGTTCCATGAAGTCCAGTGGAGACTTGGGCTGGCATGACACTCAAGAACAGGACAGGTCCTCATTAATAATGACTGAATGCTCTCATTATCAATCAGCTTTATCTTTGTGTTTGGGGAATATGGTTGATCTAAATTTCCTTTTTTATATTTTCTGTACTTTCCAAACTATGGCCACCTAGCATGATTATCTTTTCTAGTAAAAACAACCAATGCTTTTTAAACAAAAATTATGTAGTAGATATTTTGTAATTAAATCTAGGTCAGCATGAAAGGAAATTGGTCAGATCAACTGGTCTCCTCTTCTCCCTTGAAATCATTTATACTGAAACAGTTTGAAACTGTGATCAATCAGTCACTGGCATTTATTGAGCACCTACTAATCCTTGGGTCTTGGTTTGGTCGGAAATTAAAAAGCATGTCACTCTCAAACCTGGGCATCACAGGTGCAATCTCAGGTGGGTCACAGTTTCACAGGTACCTGAACAATTCTGTGTTCGTGACTCTGAACACAATCCCTTAACCCCTGTGTTGGTCCAGCATTCCAGATTGCTCCCCCAAAATTTTTCCTGCAAGCATCAAGGGGCAGTACTGTGAGCAGTGGTATCTGCTATGACAGAGAATAATGAAGTCTCTTTGTCAACAGAGCACACTTGTTCCTATTTTGATGTCCAAATATTCAATTGCAGAGAAGTTCAATCATGTCTCCCTTAATGATGAAGATACGCTCTAAGAATGAATGGTTCGATGGTTTTGTTGTGTGAATGTCAGAGAGCATACTGACACCAACCTAATGGGATAGCCCATTACACACCCAGGCTGTGTGTCAGGGTTTCCTCTGTCCCTGAGTTCACTGAGTCATCATTACCCACAGATGACTGCATTCTGTATATTCTGTGTGCGTGTACACGCATGCATGCACGTGCTCTGGGCATATGTAAAGCGCTCTTTATGATCTGAGTACCTTGCAGGAAAGACAATGTCTTCCCTGAAAACGCATGCCCAGTCAGTCAGAATGGAGGGCACAATTCTTTCCTGTGTTAGCAGAAATGCTGGAACGTAAGAACTACACAACTTTCCCAAATGAGAATTGTTATATTTATAAATATGCATATCTACACATAGATTTTTATAGATGTATGTATGTGACCCTTTGCCTGCTAAGCTTTCGTACTGCTGTCCTTTTTCTGGCTTGTCGGCTCATGTTCGCTGAGCCTCTGGTGGGGGTCTTGTGATTGACTCTTGCAGAGAACCTCCAATCTTGGCAGGACTAGTCTCCAGAGATGTGCTGGACAGAGACCTTTACAATGGCTACTTGAAATGTGTCCACATGAGCATTGGGGAGAGAACATGATTAGGGTTCTGTCCATCACCTGGAATCAGGAACCTATGTAGATGAAGGAATATGTGAGTCTCTCTTCCCATTGACTCCACACTCGGTCAGTAAAACAACACTACACTCCAGTTTATGTAAACAGACCTCAGAATTCAGATAATATGGTTTTACATCCTAAACTCCACCATTCAGTAGCTATGACAACAGGAAATCTGCTTAATTTTTTTGTGTCTCAGGTTCCTTATCCATGTAACTGAATTTATTTTATAGGATACTGTTAAATGAGATACTTGTAAGCTCTAGTGCACGATACTCCATAAATTCTGGTTTCTAAAAACAACAACAATGCAACCGTTTCAGAAAACTCCCTTATCTTTATCCCTCTACATATCAGCTCAATATCAGAGAGCTGGCCCAGATGACACAGGTGGCACCATTGGCCTCTAATTTGATGTTCTAGCACCTGTAAATATACGGAGTAATAGGCTTTGAGGAAATCAAGCAAGTCCAACAGGGAAACCTGAGCCCGCAGCGCCATCTAGCCCTCTTTGGGGACCGCATCTGCGCATGTGTCTCCAATACGCGGGAGCATGTTCCCCTTTTTATTTTTTTAAAGTATAATTACCAGAGCTTATGTTTCACAGTTAATGCTGTCAAGCCTTTTAAACTAATTGGTCTTTTATAGAAAATTTAACTGAAAATTAACACATCTTTTAATAACATTGCCTTAACTTTAATGGCACTTTGCCTTTCGTTTATAATTGCTCTAAAATTGTCATTTTCCATGTCATAGCTGCCATTTTTTATATTTTCTAGTTTGCATGGTGTAGATTTTTATTTTTAGTATTTTCCGTTCATGAGGGATGAGAACTAATTTTTCCCCCCCAGTTCCATGCCTGCCTGGGCTGCTGTGATAGCAGTGGTGTGTTCTGAGTCCAAGAGAACATGACACCATTTGCCCACACAGGCACCCCTCCAGCAGTTTGCCCTGCAATGGCCTGTGGACTTGTTGTTGCCTGTTGAACAGTCAACACAGTGGCTCATGAATGGAGGGATTTGCTAATGTGACTGATAACGCTTGCATTGGATTAATTTGGGTTGACTTGGTCTCTTCCTTTATGCACTTCAGGGGTTCAGCCTTAATGCAAGTTAATAAGTCATGCAGATCTATTTTCAGAAGATAATGTTTTCCAGTCTTACCAACAGAAGTTCAGCTATTTCTGACAAATAGGGGTCAGCTCTCTGACATTAGAAAATAGAACACAGAAACATTTCTTCTACCTTCACAGTCTCCAGATCGTATCACCTTTTATAGCCATATAGATGGGTAAACAGATATCTACATCTACATAATGTGGATATAGGTTTTATGTTTTATGTGTGTGAATGCATATACAAGCAAACATATGTAAAATGTACATATGTATATATGTACACTCATAAATCTACTTCTTTAGAATTACATGTGATTTTAAGAAATATTCCTGTGTTATGTAAAAGATTTTCATATATCCTTTACCCTTACCTACCTATTCTAAAGCAGCAAGGAGTCATTAGTACCTTTCTCATTAACAGTTGAGCCTAACTGAGTCCCAGGCAGTAGAAAAGACATTTAAGAGTAGCCATTGAGCCAACTCAGAAATTTAAGTCCAAATACATGTCCCAGTGATACACTGTATCTCCAAGTCATTGCTGTTTTTCACAAAATACTAATTCACAGAACACACAGATATCCACCACCCTGGATGTTGTGTTGCAAGTGGGCGAAGCCAAGGCACACAACTGGCATAAAATGCTTATGTAGAAGTTTCTCTTGGGCTCCTCAATATTCAGCAGCAGGAGTCCCTCAAGATCAGTACCTCTGTTGTACTGTAATGCTTTTTTGATATATAGGCACTGACAAGGAGGCCTCTTTTTCCCCGTCCTTTCTCTTTACCCTGGTATTGTACGGTTTTCTCTTTGTTTCATGATTAGGTAGTCCCTGCAAATCTGAAACTTCATGGAATTATATTTTCTAAAATGTGAGGATATTATCAAGTTGTGTGCACTGGGATTCACCATCTCTTAGAGTAAGATGCTCCTTTCCTCCCCCAGTATGGTCTGTCTTCTTACTGCTCCTTCAGTTTGTGAAATATCAAGGGCTCAGTGAACATCATATGCTCACTCTCCTGATTCAGAGGACAAGTGGATAGCCAGCAGGGTGTGTTGTGCACACAAGGTGCTATGCTGAGATTCCTATAATTACTATCAGGCCTATAATAGCCATTCCCATAATTAATGGACCACCTGTTAGAAGCAACACATCAAGTTAGACCAAGTATATGCCGATGTGTTGTCTTATTTCTCTTTCTTTCTTCTCCTAATGTAAGTGTACTAGGTTGAGGTGTTGGGCAGAGAAACAATTAGGGGAAATAATCAGGGGTTATTTCAGGAATCAACTTAGTGGTGGGCTTATCCTTCCAACTGTCACACACAGGAAATTACCACTATGAGGATGCCAGTGGTATGAGAAGGAAGATATATCTTCTAACCAAGACATAAATGTCTAACTCTGGACATGGAACTTGATCAGACATGGTCTTTTGTACTCAGAATAACCACTGGGTATCCCAGGCCTTTCTATCTGACAGTTTCTTGGATATCTCTCTCCTTATATACCACATTCAAACCACATAGTACTTTACTAACTCGCTCAGACAAACCAAACCCAACTTATCACTGCTTTTCAGCCTTTCCCCTGGCTCTTTCTTCTATCTGGAAAATTTGTCACTATACTAGGTGGTCTCTTCAGACTTTTCAATGTCAATCTCACAGTTGCCTCTTAACAGAACTTTACTCTGTTTTAATTAAACTAGAGCTCCACACCTATTTCTCAAACCAGTGATTCCTCTCTGACATAATTTTCTCATCAGTAGTTACCACCATATCATTATCACTTACTAGAACAAAGTTCAAACAACGTGAGAATAAGGCTTTCATCTCTTTTCACTGCTGAATTCCTAGCATGGAGAAGAATGCCTGATTAAGTATCCTATTGTTAGGAGTCCCGTGTGGAATGAAGAAATTGAGATGGAAGAGACTGATAGCGATCTGAGAGGCTAGCCCACAGAATGGCGACCCTGGGAAGCATGTCCAGGTCCAATTTCAAGGAAGTTGAGAACCCCTTATATACCCAGCAAGGAAATGTTACAATGATGTAACAAAGAAGTAGCAAAGCATACCTGACATGCATCAGGAAGGATGTGGGGATGCACTATAACAGGAGAATTTACCTTTGGGGGCAACAGCCATTACTAATAGATCCTATGTCTCTTGGGACATTCCAAAGAGGTTAGGAAGCTAGATGAGAGACATTCTGTTGCCCACCCTCTAGTGTGCCAGAGGGGGCTAAAGAGATAGGTGCTCCTCTTATCTGAAGCTCCATCTCTCTACCTACTTCTATGTTCCACACCCAATAAATGTATCGATTAGTAATGACAGACACATACAGCTACACTTTACAACTTTAACTGAGCTAATTGCTCTGCAACCCTATGAGGTAAGTTCTATTATCATCCCCATTTCGAAAGTAAGAAAAGTGAGCTGAAAGATGTTAAGATTATACAGTCACTAGTTCTAGTTCTAAGATCTGCTTCCAAGACTCCTGAGTCTGGGCTTATCTTCTTTTTTTCAGGAAACTTGAGGTTGGACTCAAATTGGGAGTGAGGGAAAGGAAATGTGGTAACTGTGGAAAAAAAAGAATGCTCATGTGCTAATTTCAGCTGCAAATACAGAGAGATTTCCATTAAATTTTTGTGCATGTAAGCAGAAAGCTGCTATCATTATGAAAATATTTCCTAGTATGATCTTCTCAGAGACATATGTCCATAAGCAAAATTATTCCCTCTCATCATGTGTTTCTGCTGTATGTTTTGCAGGAGAAAGCTATGAGGCCATGTCTCTAGCATCCCTATCTATTTCAGAAATGGCTGTGATGAATCAAAACATGATTCTGATTCTTTTAATGAGTGAGATAAAAAGCAGCAGGAGTTGAATTAGGAAAGACAGTATTCGGCGAATGTCCAGATATATTGAAATATAGCAATTTTTGGTTAAGTGCTTAGTGAAAGGAGATCATCGACATCTAGAGAGATGTGGATGTGGAAGATGTGATGTTACTTGGAAGGGAATGTCTGCCATGGAAGCTTCCTTCTGGCTCCTGGAATTTGGAAGAGTCTCAGCTTCTCAATTTATAACCCAGTAAACCCTTTTCATTCCTTCTAGTTACTGGCTTGGCACTTGACTAATTTCCTCTTTTTCCATAAATTAGGATTGGTGAGGCAAATAAATCAGAAGTAACATTCTATTAGAAGGTCTAGGTTCAATTGCTGGTTGAATCAGGTCTAATTCAAGACTTCACTATGAAACGTGTTTGTCCTAGACAATGAAAACATGCCTCAAATACTCGGAGAGGCATCTTGATTAATGATTTGAAAGCTACTCTCAGTAGATCAGTTAAATATGTCCTGTTTCAACAAAAACAAGTTTTATTCACTCTATTGTCCAAAGGATCAGATAATGTATCCAATTGCCACACACAGTTCAGAACCCTCAATAAATGATGCTGCTGATGATAATGACAATCACAGTTACTAGATTCCTGAAACCCCTTCCCTCCCCCTAGATTGTAATTCAGAAGAAATGCTGCTCTCAGACTATTGTGGCCAGACCTGCCTTAGCTACCCTCTGTCAAACATTTCAGTTTGCATTTCAAAAGAGATTTGAGATTTTTTTTTAAATGATTCACTTTGCTTTCTCACCCGAGTTCCCAAGAACTAATTCTAGTGATGATGCTGTAAAGAGCAGTGATAAAACTCAAAACCAGATGTGCCCACACCCCTACCTACACCTTGGCCAGTATACATCGTTTGACTGTAGAGAAGTGAAGTTCCCTAGTGCTCAAAGCCAGTCTTATTCCTTAGAACCAAATATGGCTTTACATCGCAGTTGGAACCTGTGATGTAGCCTAGTAGCCAAGCTCAGAAGGGTCACTCTCTTGGTTTATTGCTCAATGACACCATTCTAAAAATCTTAATAATTTGGAAAAAGTGACTTGCAAATTATATAGCTGGTCCTGCTTGGCATACAATAATATCTCTTAGGCATTAATATAAATAATTTTATAAACTTGGATTTTTGAAACTTTTACTAGAACAGGCATTTGTAGTTCTGAATTAAGAAATTACTGCAAATAGTTTATTGCTCCCTAGCGAGAGGAGTCTTCTGAAATCTCTCTAATTAGGATCAGAAGTGAAATAAAATTTCTAAGGAGATGAATCACAGAAATCTCTTTGAAACCTGACTTGCAAACTATGGGGATGATGGAACTCTAGTGAGTACCCCCTGCAACTTCTATCTTTCCTCCTGGCCTGCTGAAGTCATTTGTCCAAACTAAACCCAACATCATTAGCAGGTAGAAAGGTTATGTTCATGTCACCAACTATCAGAAAGGTCCTGAGCTGTAGGAAACCAAGAGTATCTTTCTCTAGGGACTATGTCTCTTTTGTGCTGGAAAGCAATGGTATGGCATGAAACTCAATCAACATGAATTGAAATGAATGCTATTTCAAATTATTTTAAAATTCATAATTCTAATATTAGTTCAGATAAGCTTGCAGCTGGACCATCTTCTGGAATGCAAAATAATAATCCATATCAGTCTTGAAAATTTTTATGGCTTTTCTTTCCTTAAATGGAGGTTCCTTCTGGGATTAGCCTTAGTGAATAGATAAGAATAATGCACAATTAGCATTTAGTTGTTTAACAAATACAGGGGGATAACATTCTTATGAATTTTAAGAGACATTTATATATAAAAGCTCTCTGAGCTCTGTTTATGGTTTAAATGTGTCCAATAAAATTTTATTTCATGGATTCTCCAAGGTCAGTTTTTATCTAGTCTAGGTCTGTATTTTCACAAATTATGAACTGAAAATTACAAAATATTATAGCAAAAATGATGTAGACTCTGCTACATCATAAATAAAAATGCAATGAGAATACTTTGTAATCCATCGGTCATGATCCAATCTAATATCTTTTTTTGCCCTTTTCTATTCAAGATGGCTCCATCAAACTGGACTACTGTTTAATTAATATCGGTTATTTGTTGGGGTCTCAAGAGCAAAATAGAAAAGTCTTGATTGTTGGTGCATATCAAGTTATAAAGGAAACCAAAGATGTTTTTTATTTCTATGCCACAATTACATGGTAAAGCAGAGAATAGGTCTTGCTCTCATGTGTGTGCCCCACCTAAGGACTTCTTTCTCAGACTGGCAGTAACCAAGGGATAAGTTATGCTTGACATTTTGTTTTCTTTTACCCCATATTAAATCTATTCCAAAATTCCTATAAACTTTACTGACAAACACTCAAATTCTCCCACCTCCCTTCTGACACCTTAATATAGTCTAGATGGATAATGAAATGGAGGCTAATTTCCCCTGTGATCCTTAAACCCCACAATAAACTATTATGACTGAACTTATCTTCCCATTCAAACTTTGTTTTCCACAGCTTCAGCTAAATTATGCTACAAGATGAACATATGCAGATAGATAACACCATGTCCTCAGACTGTCCCTCAGCTAAAGGGGAACAAAAACCACCCTAAACTGAAACCAAAAGCACTATAAGGAGAATCTTCAGAACCAGTTTAGAGGCAAGAGATTCAATGACAATGAAGCTGTTGTTGAAGTCTTCCATGATCCTGTGGTACCATTTATGAACTGGATCAGTATGACCCAATTATAATATTTTCACCTTCAATATATTTGTTCTAACCCTGATTAGAACCCTTAGAAGTCCCTTCCTGCTTTAGGTAGGAAAGGCAGATATGAAATTTTCTCCCTGGCTCCTTGCTGGTCAAATTTGCAGTAAAACTCCTTTTTCAAAAAGCTAGTGCCATAGTATTGACTACTATGCACGTTGGGGAGAAATTCCAATGCTTGACAAATACTTGTCTTGTCTCTCTGAACCACCCTTACACAAGCCAAGACAATCCCCTTGAAACAAAAACATCACATCATTCACCAGTTCCAACCTGTAAATGCCTCATCACTCTTTAAGGCTGAAATCATGAAAATGGGCTTTGCAATCTGATCCCATGGTCCAACCTTGCCTTGCCCTGCTCTTTCCCCTTCCAACTGTGCCCAATTACATGAGCTTCCTTTACCTTCCTGTTTGGAGGCTCTCCTCACATCAGACCTTTGCATCTGTTTTCCTTCTTTAAGGGACAGTCTACCATATAAAATGTCCCCTTATATTTGTCCCTTGTCCCGAAAAAAATGCATTACATCTTCGGGGAATCTTTCTCTGATCCAGAGACCAGGTCAAGTGGTAACCTATATTTATTCATAAATTTCTTTGCCTTCCTCATACTTTAAAGTATTTATAAGCAAATATTTATCTGTGTGCTCATTTAATCCACACCAATATTCCCTTCTAGCCTGAAAACTCTGGACAGCTCTGCTCCCCACTATCTCTAAGCGGCTCCAGCTCGGCCCTGTGCTCAAAGGCAGAGGCCACAAGAGCTCCATCTACTCACCGCACTCATAAGTGAGTCCAGGACACTGACGGCAAAGGCTGTCCCACAGGCAAATGGCTGCGTGAGGTAAAGTTCTGTGTCGGGGTCATCATCATCGTCTTGGTCCAGAAACTGAACATTAGTATCATTCACTAGAAAAAGTGTAAATGAGAATCAGTTCAAAAGATCATAACAGGCAGCAAAGTCAGAAAGAGAGAGCAGGCTACTGGTTTAGAACACTGAAGTCACTGGAAAAGAAAGACATGGGAGAAGCTGTAGATGGATCTCGGGTGGGGTCAGTGGGACTCAATGGACTGCTCCTACGTGATCGTCAAGTCTCCCACGCCTTAAGAGCAACACTGAACCAGGCGTGCCCCATGGCAGGCTGCTGGAGGACTAGTGGACAACACTGATCAGTCCTTTGCTCCAGTTTTAGAACCGTGACCGAAAAACACCCTGAAGCATTTTTTGGTAGCCAAGTCCTTTGAGAGATGGACATTTTTCAGTGATGAGTAGCCATGCTGAGATGATAAGTTTAGCCGGAAGGAAAAGAAAGCAACTTATTGAAAGGAAGAGCAAGAGGCGGGGGAACACAGCAAATGCAAGGAGCAAGGAATTCACCCGCAGGCACAGCCCACAGCCTGCCCTGGGGGATCTGCCTTGTTAGTGCCTGGTGCTGGCCCCAGTCCAGGCCCACACCTGCCTGGCCCTGGTTAATACAAAGGCAACCCCCCAAGGTGGGGGTGAATCCCTGGTTGTCCCCAGCTGCTGCGAATGCATCTAGATCTGCATTCCAAGGTGTGCAGGGACCCCGCATTCTCCCTTTCCCCTCTCAAACAGCTCAATCTTTGATGTGCTCCTGCTCTAGCAGATGCAGTGTTTGATGCCCTGTTCGTTCCTGTCTGAGGCTCCCTCAAGGAGTCCTCCGGCACGCACGTGCAGACTGAGTGCTTGTGTCATGGAGATGTCTTTAACTTATTAAAAATTAAATGACAAATTAATTTTCATTCCCATCTCGGTTTCAGAAATGATCAATTTTGCAGAGCAAGTAATAGGGAGGGAACATGTATGGTGGGGGAGGAGATGATTTGATTTCTGGAATAATTACCAAGCTTTTAGGAAAAGAACAGATGAGATTTCCTCCTAAGATCCCTTTCTAAATGTATCAGTGGCTAATTCTCTCTCCTAGAGTTATGGTTTTAATTTTTTTCCTCAAGTAACTTTTGGGGTAAGTTTTCCTTTTTATAACTTTTGTTTGTTTATTGTATGAGACAGAATAAATGATAATAGGATAAAAGGCTAGGCACAGAATTACTTTCAAGTGACACTTTCGTGTATCCCTAGAGAAGGATTTCAATACAAGAAAATTTTAGTTTTGTTCCTCCAAAGTTTATCACAGCTGGTCCCCAATGTCTCCACAGCACTGAAGTAAGCATTAGTGGGTGAAGAGACAAACCCATATCTGACACACAGGCTTTGTTGAGGCTCTGTCAGTAGCTCATGGGCAAAACATTTCTTCTGCCTGCACCTCCATTTCTCTCTGAAAAATGGGGGATTATCTCACATGAGGTTGTCAGAAGGTTGTACTTGGAGGTGCTGGGTAAGCCAAGCCCACACTGTGGTAAATGTTAGCTGTTCTCGTGATCACCCTTCTGACACTAAAAGTTTGGTCCACCCATAACATAATGAAATTTCCAGCCTCTCTCTGCCTTCTTAAAGCACAGAAAACCTTGCTCAGGGGTCTTAGCAGGGTCAGGTGGCAGTATTTCCTCCCTCCTTTCCATTTATCCCAAAGCATAATGTTGGCCACAGTTTAATCTTCCCACTTTGTGAATCAGAAAATGAATGCTTGGGACAATGCATGGAGAATCATAGTTTTAATCACTCTTAAGCTGCATGAAAGAGCAGCAGTGATTCCTTTTTCTCAAGGTGATAAAGAAGGGTTAATGATAGATTTGGGGGTGTGGAAGAGATGGCTGCAGATTCTCAGCAAGCTAGAGATTTTTTGAGTCACGAGGAATGAACGCCAAGGTCAGAGTCAGGTTCAGTGACAATGTTGTGTACTGCTCTGGACTGTCTAGGCTCAAAGGGAGAGCAGCCAGTGCCACCCACAGCTGATTTCCAAAACAGTAATTAGGTGGGTGCTAAGAGTTTTGTTTAAAAGTCCCCTTAAAAACATATGTGTACAAATGCAACCAGGGAAATCAAGTCCAACAGCTTTAAACGATTTCCTTCTTATGAAACTCTCAGTAGCCTTTTGCCCTCTACATCACTTGGGACACTCCAAGTGAAAGTAGACCAGAATATTTGAGACACTTTAAAAACTCATTTAACTTTGACACCCTCTTTGTTTCATATAAAGCATCCCACTTGTTGCCTGGTGTCATGAGGGAAAATGTCTCAGTATGTGTAGGTAAAGAGTACATTGTGGGGAAGTGGGGAGGTGAATTAGTCAGAGGACAAAGATATGTGGCTACAGGTGGTGGTGGTGTGACCACTGGAACATCTAGGCATTGGCTACAAGGAAGGGTGACATGAACTCATGGAAGGTTCCCTGTGGTAGGGGATGAGGTTGCCCAGAGATTCAATTAAATTAACCCGTTGCCTCAGGGGGACACCAAGCCTTTTCTTTTCTTTCCTCTTCTTTTCCACTAACTACAAATCAAGACATCCTAGTTAACTGACAGCACATGAGTTCCATAAAACAACAACAACAACAAATTTTGCTAGTGATGATTTTGAAATGCTGCTGAAGGTATCTGAGATGGGGATACTTAGATGAATTTTCCAGTCAGAGACCTGAGCTGCATAAACTCCCAGGGTCTCTCATGATCCTAAGGTTCCAAGAACACTCCAGAAACCCATGCATTTACTCAACATTTCTAAACATGAAAAATAAATAAATAAAAGATACCTCTCTGTGACTGGTGGAAGTAGAAAATCATGTGAGACTCCTTGACCCGAATGAATCTGTCCTGATAAATAGGTATGCCTACAATAATGTGGTGAATGGTGGACAATATATTCCTTAGTTTCCAGACACCTCAGAAGTGAGATTACTGTGTTAAAAGCCTCTTCTCTTATTTTGAAATATATTTGGGGGCCAAGAAAATGGCATGTTGGTTACTTTTGTGAGTCATTTGAAGGTAGGTGCACCCCACTTCTCTATCCACCCTTCTGCCAAGAAGCACTTTTACTGTCTTTATTTAAAAGATCAATCCCCAGTTCTGAAACCTGCTGGTGATGGGGCCTTTCATGAAGTTATTAACCAAGTCATGAGGAAATGTGGAGTGTCTGGCAAGTGGCTTTATGATGGAGTCCTTCATCTCCCTGAGGATTCCATCCTAAACCTCCCAAAAGAGACCATCTTGGAGGTATACTGGAGGTGTCAGAGTGCTTCAGTGGTTGCTAACCTCACCCTTTGTACCCTTCTTGAAATCTGGACTTCATAAGAAAGGTCCTTTAGGAGCTGGTTGCTTTTTATAGCTTCAGAACCAGAGCTTCTGATAAAAGTCCTAGTAGGGGAAAAAAAGGCAAATAAAGTCAGAATAAAGGAAAATAAACAGCTGGAGGGAAGGTACCATCTTAGGTTTCTATCTTAAAATTTTTATATTATTCCTTTGACTTCCTCTGAGAGCTGTGAAGATGTGTCAGTCAAACTGACAGTGTGTTGGAAGAGGAATATAAGGGAGAAGGCGGGAGAGTTAGGGGGACACATGGAAACAGAAAGGGGGGGAAAAAAGCCCAGGCCAAAGGAAATGAATTAAAGCAAAGATGCTTTGGAAACAACTGCCAGGTCAGACGGGTGTGATCAAAGGTTTACCAATGCTATGTGGGGGGAAAAAATCATTAATAAAGGCCAGAACAAGAGAGTCGATTCCAAACAGAGCCACAAATAAAGCACATTCAAAGCAGTGCCATGGGGTAGCCTTTCTGTTACAGCCGGTGAAAATAAAAAAAACAAGCTGATGATACTTGGAAACACCAACAACAGAACAAAAGGAGATACTGATGTGAAGGAAAACAGTGCTTCTTACCCAGTTCAGTTATCATTAGAATGTGCGTCCCACTGTTTTTTTCCTGATTGACTGATACCAAAGGCAACTTGCCAGGTTTAGCTAATTGGATACAGCATTTAAGGGTTGGGGAAGGGGAGTGGAGGAAAGTACAGAAAAAGAAAAGAGTGAGGGAGTAACAGAGGAAACATTCTAAAGTAAGGGACCCAGGACCAAAGATGGGTAGTATTTGTCATTGTGAGAGGAAACCACCTAACACAAATTTACAAATGGTGCTGACCCTCATGGTCCCTGGCCAGATTAGCAGTTCCCCTGGCCAGTGAACATAGTCCTCAAAACCCCATCATATTTTTGGACCAGAGTGGCACTGATAATAGCCTGTGGCTGAGTTCAACTGGGAGAGATTAAATACAGAGTTTTTCTACATGAGTCCAAAATTTTGGAGCCTGTTCTCACAAAAGTTTAGTTCAGACATGAAGCTGTGTCCCTTGGTGTAGGGTTCTGACTAAAGGAGCTGTTAGGAGGTGCTTCCAGTGAAAATCACCAGAAATCTGTGTCCACGCTGCTCCTCCCTTCCTCCTCTAATGTACGTCCCCCTCTAAAAACTATCATCTCGTGCTCTTTGAAAACAGGGAACACCATAGGAAACTGTTTATTCACCATAGAGGAAAGATCAGTTTTTCCTTTGACAATCTATCATATTTCCACTCATACCTCTCTTCAACCTCTCCCTAAAACATAAATCCCAGTAGAACCTACTTAGGTGAGAAAGTTAAAGAAGAGGCCAACTTCCTAATACCCTAAATTATTGGAAGAGAGGACAAAAAACTCCACCCAAAGTTGGCATTCTCCCCTACCTAGTTCTGTGATGATGGGGATATTGACCCCAGTTGTGATGGATGGCTGGCGTATCATCCCATGCACTGGGCTGTTATCTGGAGATGTTCTGTCCATTCCAGGAGGTGTGAATCCTAGTGGAGAGAAGAGAAAAAAAATATCAAAGATGTGGAAAATGTGGAAATGATGAGCACTATGTGTATGTGTATATATATATTTTATATATATATATGCTGTCAAAAAAGGGCAGTTTTGCATTATTTATAGGTCAACCATTAGGACCCCCAGGATAAATTTTTATGCATTTTTTTAAATAGAAGGCCAAAGTAGGAGCCCATTGTAAATAATTCCAATCTATTCTGATAGTTCCCTAAAATCCATTGTCTACTATTCATCCTGCTCACAGATTTTATTTTCCACTCCCGTTGGTACATTTGAGAATTGTACCTTTGTGTGTCCTAAAAGATGGCCATGTGACAAAGGAAATGCTCCATGTCACTTCTAATACAAGTGTTTGAATCACTGCCTCTCTCTTACCATGCTGTGGTAACTATGGGAACATGGAATACTATGGAGATGAAGACTACAGTCCTGAACCAAAGCTCAGTGTGAGTGAAAAATCAATTTCTGTTCTGTTGCTTTAAGTTATTGAGGGTTGTTCTGCTGTTGTTACCACAAGTTAATCTAACCTATCCTGACTGATACTTTAAACCAATTGATTGCCTATCTTATTGCCTGTGGGTAACTGGCAAATATGGGTTTTTGACATAGTTTGGTCAAAGGAAAATGGGAAGAAATCTGTTTGAGAACTTTTAGGAATTATTTCCTTGCTCTTAAAAAGAATCACATAAGAAGAAATTTTTATTTAATCCACTGGACATGATTTTTATTCATGTAGTGCTAGAAATATGGCCGTCAGGTCTAGCTACCAGCTAAGGACAAAGGACAACTTAAATGATGCTTGTTGAATAGAATCTTAGACAGAGAGAATGCCAGAAAGAACTACCCTTGAGTTCCTGAATTAACCAGCCTTAAAACCAAGACCAATTGTACTCAGAATTTCATAGTATGGTTTCATATATATGTATGTTATATAAATTAGATATATCTACTGAGATTTTATATGTAAATATATATACTTTTCTATATCAAAAATGTGAGGTATGATATTTTATACATGTGTACTAATAAATACATATATGCAATCAGTATATAAGAATAGATATACACATAGTTACATATAATATAGTATATATATATATTTTTTCTTTTTGCTTAAGCCAATTGAGAAGTTTTCTGTTTTTGTTTCTCTATTTACAACTAAAATCATCCTGACCATTGTATATGCCACCTCCTTGTAGGTGAACTAAAATCATCCTGACCATTGTATATGCCACCTCCTTGTAGGTGAACTTGAACTTCCAGTGTGCCCAACACAGAGTTTATAAGATAGATTTGGGCACAATAAACTGGAAAACATCCCATTTCTTATTTTGCATTTTGAGCTTCTTTGGGGCTTAGACCAATATCCCACATTCATAATTGGAATTTTTTGGCTCAACTATAACTTCAAGTTTAGTGATAAATCACCCCAGGTAAGCCAGTGACTATCTCTAAGGATGTGCACAGAGATATATAAATATGAAACAATGATTTACCTCATATATTCATTTGGCAAAAATTAATTTTGCAAGCGAAGCACCTAGTAAGTACCATTAGCTCTACCCTTACAGGGAAGTAGATAATCACATTCATTTTAGCTTCTCTTAGATGCTCTTGGTGGATGATTATGTGATCCTATCAATGAGCTGGAATGTAACAAACACAAGGTCACTTGTGAAGTGTTCAAGGACAAAGTTCCAAATAGATTGTGTAACTAGACTCTTGAGTCACTTTTCAGAATTTGACATGATTGGGTTGACTCTGGCATTAGGGTCTGTGTACAGCAGTATCTATCAGGAATGAGATGGCAGGGACTCAATAATTGCCTGTTGTTTTAGAGGTGCATAATGCATGAAATACCAGGAAAACATTAAAGGGTTTTCCCATTTTCTGCTCTCCTATGTATAAATTTTCATACTATTGCACAACATACTTTCAGAAAGAAAAAAGTTTTATTTACCATTTATTCCCTGACTGCACTTAATGTTATTCTTTTTGCTGATATATGGTGCACAGGATAAGCAATTTTGAATGACAGCATAGTGTCCATCTTTCTAAACTTGGAATTTGTGTTTTTCAGTCAAGCACATAAGCAAGAATATGCATTAAATAATACAAGCTTTTTTCTTCCCCCAAAATAGTGTAGGGGAAAACTAAACTGTTTTCATCAGAAGTTTCACTCAAAAGCATGAAAAACTGCAAGAGACAGCTGTGCAGATTCAGTGGATGTGACATTTTTGAATTTCTTCAACTTGACAAGTAAACACCTTAAATCGGTAATGCTATATGCATAATACATGGCCTGTATTTTGACATCCATCATCAAATGCTGACTTGAGAAAATACGGGTTTGTACGTCAAGGAATAGCACCCATAAAACAGGGAGAAATGCAGGTCACACGGTATTAGGAAAAGTGTATTTCATTACAGCACCGGCAACAAGCCCAAGCATCCTTTTATTTTAACTTATTTAAAGATTCCATTTTCAGCTGTGAAAAGACTCAATTCCTTTGCATGAAACCTTCATTTAGAAATGACATGCTTGCCTCATAGGCCTCTTTCATTTTGCTTTCATATTCCATTTTCCCCCTCAGTCGCCAAGCCGGGTACCATTAGCATCTGCAGCTGACAAACTATGGTGGTGGGAGCTGAAGCCATCTCTCCATTAAAGGGCTTTCTCTCTCCTACACATGATCCCAAGAACAGGGTACTTTTGCTGGCAAGTAAGCTTCAACAGGAGCAATACCTTTTTATTCGACTACTTTTATAATCACAGGCCATTAAAAACAAAATGCAAAAGTAGAAGAAACAGATTTCATCTTTATCCTCATTTTTAAAGATAAATGGAATTCACTAGCATTGTTTCTTCTTTAGAGATCCCAATCTAGGAAAACTGGAGTTGAAATGGCAAGTCTGACCCAGAATTCTTCAACGACTTTGCTGAGGATAGAAATTCAGACACTTTCCTTCGGACAGGATGAGGCAATCCAGTATTTGATGCCACCCACCCCACTCATCAGTAGTTGAAAAAGGGACAGGGCTAAATTGCATCCAGGTCTCTGATTATCTTGCTGCCACCACATCATAATTTGCTACAATGAATAATCTTCGGTTGAACTTGAAGTTTCTTTACATGGAGCAACACTCCAGTTCCTCATAGAAAGCACTGCCCTGGCATAGTACTCCAGGAATCTCACTTCCTGTTCAAGAACAGTGAAATGGGAAGTGTTCACTTTACCAGTTAAACATGACCTGGGAAATTAATTTTAGAAGTAATCATTCGTTTTGCTAGAAGAGATGGCTAAAAATGTGACCATCAGAGAGATGGAATGAAAAGATCTCTTTTTTTTTTTTTGAGACTAGGTCTTCCTATTTTTGCCCGTGGAAGGGCAGGCTCTCGTTGCCCGGGGTACCACAGACTCAAGCCATCCCCAGCCTCAGCTTCCCAGATAGCTGGCATTACAAGCACGCACCACCACGCCCAGCTATTATTTTTGGAACTAGGTCTCGCTATGGGCCCCAGGCAAGACTTGAACCATGATCCCTAGCTCCGGCCGCTTCATAGGTTGAAGCTTACAGGTGCGAGCCACCGTGCTTGGCCTGAAGGAAAAGATCTTAATAAGGAAAAGACTCAAGTTTAGATCATCTACAGCCCAAGCTCTTACCAAGGATCTCCTGACTCTAAGATGTCTCTTCCTTGCCCTCTGCTAAGCCTGGATATAAAGGCAAGTTTTGAGCTACAGAGCACCATGAACATAGCACAAGCTTTCTCCAAGCCTGTTTCTTTGTCTAAACTGGAAACATTTCTTATCTAGAGCAGTTGTGGAGATATAGTAGTGTATTTAAAACATTTAGTATAAAAACCGGTACAAGCAAGTACTCAAAATGTCAAGAACTAATGCTAATATTTTCCTAGGTAAACAATGCACTGCTATCCTTTTCCTGTGATTAAAGAGTTGGGTAAGATTAGAGTACGTAGTTTTTTGTTTTTTTTTTTTAAATTTTTAATCCTGAAAAAAAATTATGATAAATCAATGGGAAGCACTGATATACTTTGGTAGACATAATCAGCTCAACGTAGTGATGAAAATACTTAGGAAGAATTTCAATTTTTTGATACGGGGTTGGCTAGGATTTTTAGATATTTTGAAAAACTAGTGGCTAGACTTCATGTAAGAAAGGTTCTTGATTTCTGATAGCAATTCAGAATCTTTCTGGAGTCTTCTGTTTTCTAAACTGAATTTCTTACTTTCCTTAATTCCTTAGATGTATAAACTTCCCTCTGTTGTTTCTCAGATCCCTGTGGCACTTCTCAGTCGATGGGCCCCTATTCTCTACATTATTTTCAAACATTCTGGAAGATTTTCCAGAGTTATTGACCGTAAGTGTCACCGTTAGTTTTAGTTGAACAAAATTAGCAGTTCTGGTTGTCTCTGTCATAATCTGGTTATTCCAAGGCTGGCAGCACTCAGTCTCTACCAGGGGTGTTACAGGAAAGTTAAGTAATCTTCAGGCAAAGGCATTTCAATTAAGATGGCTTCAAATTAAAAACTTAAACACTTGATCTCTTCTTAAGAAGTGCAAGAAGAGGGAACACTGGGATAACAGGGAAATTACCAAGAATTCAGTCTTTTAATTAATTGTTTGGGGGCACATGCTGCATGAATGCATGCAGGTGCAAGCCAGGGGGTCCTGCTGAGCTGTCTACAAGTGAGGAAGGCTGTGGCCCAAACAATCTGTCAGGACAGGGCTCCAGGCTAATGTAGACATGAGTACATTAACAAATAAGAAAGATTCAATGTAAAGTTCTAGTGGAACACAAATCAGAGTGAAGAATTCTAGATCTAAACTGGCTAAGGTAATTAAGAACGCACAAACTTAAACAGAGCTTAAACTGAAACAGAATCTCAAGAAATTAGCCACCATTTATTGAGTGCCTACTATGTACTAAACTCTGCCCATGTAATAACTGAGGTCTCAAAATCATCTTAGATAGATGGTATTTTTTAAAGGTGAAAGGATTGAAGTACAGAAAAGTATAGCAAGTTGTCTGAGGATGCAAAGGAGCAGATCTCAGCTTTGAACCCTGATAAATTGACTCCAGTGTCTCCTCTAAGCCACCTTGTCATATTGCTTCATATTTTGTACCTGAACTGTACTGAGAGTGCTTTTGTGGGGCCACCTCATTTATTCTTCAAAACAACCCTGTCAGTGTAGGGACTGTTAGCATTCCCATTTTGTAGACAAAAAGAATAAGATCCAGAGCAGCTAAGTTCTCAAGCACATCTAGTATCTAGTGCAAGTGCAGCCAGACAGTCTGACTTCGGATGGAGTCCATGGATAACTCCTCTCCATGCTGTCTCCTCTTTGTCTGTCATGGTCTCTTCTCTTGCTGACACTGGCTGGTACATATCAAGCCTGAGCCAGTCTTACTCTTTTATTGTTTTCACTTTTAAACAATAGCAGATAACTACTGGGACTCATTGTAGTTATGCTCAACTTGCTTTGGTATGGGAGCATGCACAGCTCAGTACATATAATAAATGCTTTATTACAGTACTTTTCCATGGGGGATAACACAAAGTACTTTCTAAATCTTCCCTAGTTAAATCCCCAAGCCTTTCCAGAGAGAGAGGGAGATGGAAATCTTATCAATCACTTCCCCTAGAATAGATGGAGAAATGAAGGTAAGTGCCTCCTCCACCCCCATAGATTTACTTATAAAGGAATTGGTGCAAATGCAGGGCCAAATGATCTTTTATTGTGTGCATATAAATGATGGTTAGAAATCCATATGCTGTGTTAAACTAGGGAAATAAATTAGGCCAAGTCATCTAGGTTTGTTGAGACAGGTATTCAATATGAAGTTGTAAAAGGAAAAGATCACCCTTAAAAATGATCTATAAAGACATGTTAAAACCAAGAGAAACATCTCATATTACATTAGCTATGAGATGAATTAAATTTCCTGTTAATGCCAGTGAAAAAAATCCCAAAGAAAATGTCAAATAAAGTGAAGATCAATAAAAATATTTTGATAAGTAAATGCAACAATGCTATTTAACACATGATTGGCAACTGCTGAAACATAAATTATCCAAATTTCCCATTGCTGCTTATGGGAAAATTATGCAGATTAGAACTTGATTAGGCTTATATCATGAGACTCAATTTGGACTTTTAATCTATTAAGCTCCAATAAATGAGGCATCTGAATAGCTCCCCTGAGCAAGTACAGTAATAGCCACAGCAGTCATTTTTGCACTATGTATTCCAACAAATTCTTCAACAGCTGAAGTACAGAACATTCCATGTATAGAAGCACAATTGCTTCCTAACTTGGAGGGGAGAAAATCCAAATACATGGGCTTGATTTCGAAAATAGATTTTGTAAAAGGCTACATGGGCAACCCAACCAAGGGAAATCTCAGTTTAATCTTGTAATATTTGCGTATCATGAGTTTCAGTGGCTTCCTGCAAACTTGGAGTCTTGGAGTAAGGAAAGTCAGGCAGCTGATCAGCGCTGACTAAATAAAAAAAAAAAAAATGATCACTTACTATGACACAGCTTCTCCTGACACTGTCCAAAGCCTCCTCCAACCCACAAACTTGCCACTTCCCACTTAGGAGTCTGAGGGGGCTGCAGCCCTTCCCACTGTGTAACCTACTTGATTACAAATAGCTTGTGCTTAGAGCTGGTAATGATCCCCTCCCCAAAGTCTAAAAACACAGCTTAGACACTGCACAAATAGACAATCTGCAAAAAAGAACCACTGGGTCTCTTTTGCCTTTTTACCAATCACTGTGTTAGAGATATAAGTGCTTTGGAAATTCTCTAAAAAGCCCTTTGTTTTGAAGATAAAAAAAAAACAAACAACAACTGAGGTTCAGAGTGGAAAAGTTATTGTACACAGTCACAGAACCAGTTGGAGACAGAACTAGGAGAGCTGGCATCTGTTGATATCTACCCCAGCCCCCCCCTTCAACTCTTTCGCCACATGAAGAACTCATTCTGCCAGTAGGGTGCAGGGAGCAATTTGTCCCCACTTGGTACAGGGGCGGCAAGTTGAAGTCGCACACTGACTCACAGGGACAGCGAGGTGGTCCCCCATAATCTTGGCCATGAGGATGATTTAGAAATGAGCCAGTTTTCCAATCTGGCGCCAAATCATGTTCTCCCAGGACCTGATATAAAACATGTCAGGATGCTGTGGATGCAACACCGGAGAATATGAGCGTGGAACTATCTAGCCACTATGAGGCAAATGAATCAAGGCTAAGAAAATGAGACTAAGCTCTGAGGTCATTTAAGGCCCTGAGTCCATAGTACCTAAGACTGAAGGCATCAAGGTATAAAATACTCATCTTGTTTATGGAATTTTTACAGTGGAATTCCAGCTCTTGAACACAAAATGGTATAGTACTTGAGAAAAGTCTCTTTCCTTAGTGGAATGGAATGGGGCAGATGATTTTCTGTTGAAAAAAGTGATCATATCTTCATTCAGGGTTTCTTGTTCATGTCCAGCAACCAGGGACCAGATCAAGGATTTGGGACAGAACCTCCCCCCTCTCCATTTCAGTTAGTGGGAAATGGAGGTTACATATTACAAAGGTTACATATTATAAAAACAGTTTTTAGGATCCCCAGTTTTCTACTTCTTCAACCACCCACCTTTTCACAGATGTCACTCAGTATCAGCGCAGAGCAGACTGAGCACTGACATGGCTCACAGAAATGTACGGTGGTCCACAGAGCTCCCTGCACACACCAAGTGGAAGAGTGGGCCAAGCAGGTTTCCAACACAGAACTGTGCACTTGAGTTCTCAGTCTTGCTCCCACCAAGTTTTACCCACTTCAAAAAGGGAATTCCCTAACTGCCCTCCCATCCCAGCTTCTACCCTTCTTTTACCTCTTCCAGGAAGTCTGCCTTGACTAATTCTCTTCCCCATTTAGATAGTTCACAAAGATATTCTTCTCCGCACATTCCTCATTCACTATTTCAAACTATACAATGACTCACTATTACTTATAATAGTCTCCTCTTATCTGTAGGACTTAACTTCTAAGGCCCCTTTTCAGATGCCTGAAATCATGATTAGTACCAAACCCTATCTAGACTATGCTTTTCCTAGACATACATACCTATGGTAAAGTTTTGTTGATGATCTAGGCACAGTCAGATATTAATAACAATAATCATAACATGATGCAGGGTAACCCACTATAATAAAAGTTATATAAATACTGTCTCTCATTCTCCAAAATATCTTATTTACATCATCTTTTCTAATCACAGTTAACTGTGGGTAACCAAAACCACAGAAAGTGAAACCTTGAATAGGGGGGATTACTCTGTACCCCAATTACTACATACTATTGTTTTAAAAGTATGCTTTAAAAGTATATTTAATGTTTTATCTTTTAAAACATTTATACCACTTAGATTTTTCATTTCAACATGGTGTAAACTATGGCAGTCTTTTCTTTACCCTTAATCCTTATTTTCTGTTTGGAAGCACCCCTTTTTGCTGCCACCACAAAAGGACAAAGACTGTTTTACCACTAATATGAGGAACTCCTCTTTCAGGCTGGGTCACATTTCCAGTAAACTAGAGGCATACTATGCCAGGGAAAAGGTAGACGTATACATTGCAAGACAGTGATGTGTAGTGGATAGTTACAAAACACACAGAAACCTTCCTCTTGCTGCCAAGATTATATACCATTTTGTTTCCATTACATCAATTTTCCCCCTTTTTGTGAGCATTAATCAAAGAACTGCAAAGAGCTCATTAAAGTGATAGATTGACTGAAAATGTAACCACCTTTACATTATAAACAGGTTTTTGTGTTTTTTTTTTATGTTCTCAGTGCTGTGGACATTGTTTTTCAGCATTTGTCAAGTAGTTCAAATGTCCTTTTACGTTTAAAATACCAAATGCCAAATGCGGCCCAGTTGTTTGGTTTAGTATTAACCAATGACTAGCCTAGCAAAAACCAGAACTACGAAATCACACACAAAGTAAAACACCCCTATCTTAAGCACTCGGAAAATTAAGTAGCTGTAAAAGATGAATTTGCCAAGTGCCAAGTATTGCCACACAATTCATGAAAAGCAGAATCCCATCACCGGCAACTTCCAGCCAGCTGTCTCTGTTCTAGAGACAGGACGTCTAGCCCAGTATAGCAGCTAAGATTCCAAACATTTGACAGTCCTTTCAAAGTGAGCATTCTCTCTCTCTCTCTTTCCCTCCCTCCCTCCCTCCCTCCCTCCCCTCCTCCCTCCCTCCCCTC
>PVHY01009418.1:25599-55599 GCA_004024945.1 Uropsilus gracilis | reverse complement strand
AAATAGAAGATTGAGCAAGACAAAGAAATGGGGGCACTCTTCCCGTCTTCGTCCTCTTAAAAATGAGATTGAAAGGGAATAAGAAATTCTTTTAAAATGAAAAGAAATTAGAAAGTTAGAAGAAAAAAAAAACAGGAACAATGCCAGCAAGGTCAGAAAAAATGTGAAGGAAAATGAACATTATATTAGCTAAAAACACAAAATCTTTGTAAGATAAGGCATATGATAAAGTTGATGATATTCAAAATAAAAGATAAGCAGCCTGATTCTAATAAGATAAAAGGTTAAGCATTTTAAAAAAAAGAGGTAAAATGTTAAGATAAAAGACTCCTGAAATGAAACACTAAAAATGTAAAAAGTGATCAATTAGCAATTAAGTTCAGGAATTCAGAACTGAAAAGATGAGTCTGAAAATATTAGAACTCTAAGCCTTCAGAAGTGCTTTAGAGTTAAGTGCTTCAGAGAGAAATAGACTTCCTGGTGGCTCCCAAGAATTTTCTCATAACTTCCATGAGAACTGACTTCCTCACTGCTGGAAGCAATGTTGGCAATGGGTAAGCTCTTGTCTGCAGGCTGCTTTCATACCTATGCCTGTGATTGGCGTTTGTTTTGGATTAAGAACCTAAGTTGTCCTTGCATACTCTTTACAACTTTCAAGGATGAGGATGTTTCAGGCACCTCAGTTTAGCTAATGAGACCCAGCAGGATTACTGCCCGCTGTCTATATCTTCAGGCCCAGAAGGTGAGCAACTGGGTCAGGATGTACCACGTCCTCACCCCCCTGTGACTCTCTACCTCTCAGTCCTTGACCTGGGATGCCATGCCTCCTTTCCATTGCCTGGGTAGGTGTTCCCTGTCCTATAAAACTTTGACTAGGGGTTATTTCTGCTGGGAAGCGGTTTCCAAATCTCACCACTACACCTTTACACACTCCAATTTGGTTTGATTTTCACTCGCAGAATAATTGTCAATTTGCTGGTCTGCCTTTCCTATGAGACGGAAATATCAGACTTCTAACTACGAATGAAAAAATGACTCCTAGTAAAAAGACTGTCTTTGCATTTATCACATCAGATCCTCAACAAGCTCAAAAGGCAGCCATGTTTCACAGATTAAGAAACGAAATTTAATCATTTCTTTTATTGACAAATCTCCATAGACCTCTTACATGTGCCAGTCATAGATTGGCTGGACAGCTTGATTGAGTCCCATGTAGATAGTTACAAACGATCTCTTGAACTTGGGTCCATCTTATCCAAACTTGTACTCTCACTGTTGTTTTCCTCTCTGTCACCCAGTGGGCAAACAGCAAATATTGGCTCAAAAGTCAAATGAGTGAATGCAAGTGTGCTATGCAAATGAGGACGTTTGCAGCTCCCCAGTTTAGCTAATGAATGAAGACCTCAGGAATCCAGTTTTACTTTGCACTTAGACAAAATACTGATGTACCTACCCTTGCAATTGGAGGAAGTTGCTTGTGCATTTCTTGATCTTCCACAAAGACCTCAAAATAAGGTGCTGTTTACCTGAAATTTATGTGATGTTATAGTTCAATGTTACTTAAATACCAAAAAATGGTAAAATAAAAATAAGTAAAATAAATAAGGTGCTGCTGTATGCACGGGGGCCTGTTAGAAAGATTCCAAAGATAAACACACAAGTTACAATAAAGCTTTTCTGGGAATCTCCTTTTGAGAAGACAAACAGGACACAGACTCAATTTTCAAGACTTTGAGATTTCAAGGATTTATTTTTATGGGTTGGGAGTGGAATGTATGGTTTAAACAAACACAATTAAATCCAAATTGCCCGTGGCCAACCAACTACTTGCTATCTTCCCATGTGGGGAAAGATAGGGATTTTTAGGGTTAGAATATATCTTTGAAAAACATAAAACGGCCTTCTCTTTTCATTTTGTAAACATTCCTTAAAACATCAAATTTTTGAGTAGGCTACCATTTTATTTGCTTATTTTTTGATTTGTTGGTGTCATTGAATATGAAACCTTATTTAAGAGGTGCTGGACTTTCTTAGGAAGAGACTCAACATTTGTGTTCTAAGTCCAGAAACCAAATTCAGCCTTTGACTTTTGTCAAAGAGTCTTGGGACATTTCCGTGTTCCTTAAAATATGCTGTTGTTTTTCCCATTAAAGATTCTTCGGAGACAGAGTACAGGCAATTTGCTGTGGCTCATAGTGAATTGATTTATATGGAGATTGTTTTAAATATAGTGTGTCCCTTGGTACACACTGAGTGTGCTATAGTGTCGTCTCCATATGGCTGGCGCAGGCCATTTGAATAAAGTACCAGATGGAAATCATCGTTCAAATTATTCCCTTCCTATCACCTAAATGCAAACAGCCAAAATGGGAAGCCATTTTCCATAGCTTCCAAAATAATAATAACAACAACAATAATAATAGTAATCATATTATAACAATCCTGACGGATACCTTCAGATGGTTACGGTATTATAATGACCGTAACTACTATAATGGGGCTCTTTTACAGATGGCAACCGAGGCAGATCAAACCGTTCATTAGTCCTTCTAAAAACTGTCATATACTCTCTCTTCTTTATGGTTCAAAGCACAAAAGACCCTTTGTGCCTTTAGAAACTTAGCTGCAATTTTAACTAAAAGGAGAAGCACATTAACTACTATTATGCATGAGCCATATCATCAGCATAAAAATGAATTTGTAATATTTTGCCACATGTGATGTATTATTGCTGGGCTATGTAAACAATACTGGGTCTGAAATTGAGCCTTGGGGACTCCCTTTACAACTGACAAATTGAGAAACAAGGCCATCAACTCTCACACATTGCATCCGGTAAGTTAAATAACTCAGCCAAGATCCATTTCCAGCCCAGTCTGAGATCATCTCTGTTCTGTAATAATAAATCATAGTCAAGTGCTTGGATGCCCCAGGCAGATCTATAACCTGTAAACACTGCGATGCAACACAATTTTGATCTCTTACAAAAACTCAAGCCAAATCATTCATGGGTTTCATCTCAGCATTGGTCAATTACATTCACAGCTCCTGTCTGCCCATCCGAAACAGCAGGGTTGCTGTTGGAAACAGATCAAGGTAGTAGCTTTCTCTCTTTGTTGATTCATCGGTTTCCTCCCCACACTTGTGGATTTAGCCAGAGGTGGTATCAGACTGGGGATCAGGTCACGGAGAGTGTGGGGACAACCTATTATTCTAGAGGAAGGAAGCTGGGAATGATTGCAGGGTGAAGATGGGTTGCTGAGGCAAATGATTCTCTGTCATAGGCTGGAAGGAAAGTTTTAGCCAGCAGTAGACCAGGCAGAAAGAAATCTGCTCCATTCTGCCTCCTATTTGTCTTTCTTCAGGTTTTTTTTTTTTTTTTTTTTTTTGTGGTATATGTATGTGGTTTCATAGGTTTATTGCTTTGATAAGCACCTAAGCACCTACTCTGGGCTCAACAGGATTGTTAGTACTTGTTGGTTGTATAATGTCAAGACTCATATATGAGATTGAATGCTTGGCCTTTCTCAGCCTACACACTGTGCTCTATAACTTACCCTAAAATCCATCATAGAGTTCATGTATTCCTCTTCTCATGCCTTTATTTATCCGCAGAATCCAGTACACTCAGGAGCTGAAGAGCTAATACTAGGGAGATTGGCATGGAGTACTGAGGAGTGAAGTCAGAGTTCTAGGTAAGATGCAGAACTTTTATGATTAATACTGGCCAGAGGGGAATTGATGTTTGTTGAATGTACATAAAACTCCACAACATTTTGTTGCCAGACTTGGAAATCCTACAGTAACCACTACAATAATCCTATTGGTGGATGTTAGAATCCTTGTTCAAAAGACAGCAAAACTAAGACCCAGAAAGGTCAAGTAACTTGTCTAAACATATACAGTCTATTGAAGATAGTGCTGGAATTTGAAAACATGTTAATGTGACTCTAGACCCATGCACTTTCTTTGAGGCCTTTCTACTTCCCAGGAGTGGTAACCTAATGTTATATAACCTCAGTGTTTTAAGACTGGGCAGGCAAATAAAAGGTATGCCAAATTTGGTCAATTAGTAGCAGTAACTGGAAAACTTGGTGGAGGAAGATTCTTTGGGGGAAAAATTCTGTGGTTGATTAATGATGTCTGGCATGTGTGCTGATGTCTGGCATGTGGGCTGAGCGTATACCAACATCTCCTCAGGCTCCTAGGAGGCACAGTCCATCTTTTGACGGAATTGTGCCTATGTGAACTTTGTGTTGAATAGCAATTTATATCCACAAGTACCCTGGTGCTTGTTAAGTTAGTCCCAATGCAATGCTCATATCCTATTGGAAAGGAACTTTCACAGAAAGAATACCTTCTAGTTTTACCCAGGAACTATCAAATCATGGTCAATGCATATTTCAATGACTCATATTCTAAGTAGAACATACCTGGAAACACCCTGGAACTACCTGGGATATCCCACCCCAAAGCACCTGTTTAGAGAACAATTATGCTACATTTTTTTAGTAAAGTTGAAAAAAAGCATTAAGTGAATAAACTTAAATACATGATGGAAACAAAAATTCCTCCAAAACATTAAGTGGCACTGTAATCAATTACCCTTGATTGATAAATAGTAATTTTCTGATCAGCTTTTTTTTTCTTGTCTGCTTCCATGTTTCCTTATTACACTCACCTTTTATTGCCCCACTTCTGCAACCTCTTCAAAACCAGCTGCCCAATGTTCCAATGAACAGACATGTCCACCAAGTAATCTTTAAGAAACTGATTGTTCCTCGTAGACTCCATATTTTAAAAGTTTTGAAACCAATTCAAGAGCTGAATCATTACTGCTTGGTAGAAATCTTGTTAAATACAAGATGGTAATGCTGTCTCCTTAAAAACAATGCCTTCTTATTCTTATTCTTGGCCCAATTTGATCCTTGCCCAGGATTGGAGCCTCTATTTCAAATGCTTATTTGCACGTGAATAACATCTTTAAGGTATTAGGATTCACAATGAAAATGAGGCCAAATTCAGTTTGGATAAATATCACCAAAGGTCTTGCTAAATGTGAAAGAGACTAGAACTCAGGACATTGGGGATCAATCACATTTTTAACAATTAGACCCCATTTCCTCCCAGATACATTTTTTAAGACCTTCAATTAAAAATAAGCAGGTTTTCTGGCTACAAGTTTTCAGCTTTTGTTTCATTTCTTTCAGCCTGAAACTCAGCCGTCCAGATGTGTCTGAGAGAGAGAAAGATGGTAAGACCAAATGTTGTTCAAAACCTTGGAGAGAGTTTCGTTACAACATGAACTGGAGTTTTACCAGGTTAGGGATTAATAACGATCATGTCCCTTAATTCTTTTACATTACTTCCCTCTGCCTTGTGAGCACTGAAACTCAAGGGCCAGTGGCATAGATACCTAAAAAAAATTAAAATTGGTGAATCCAGTTACAAAACATGTTTATTTTTTAGTTTCTTCTAGTGACAAGGGGAAGAATTTTCCTTTTGGCCTATGTTGAAACAAAATGGAAGTTTTATGGCAAAAGCTATTCCTAGTCAGTCTTTGCATTATGAGCCAATTCTAACAGTCACCTAATCACATCCCTCTTACCCCAGCTCTATCCTAAATATCTTCCTAATGATGTGCCCTGAATGGTTTCGGGTAGACTTACACCAGACCAGATGGGAGAGGTGTTTTGTTTTTTCTTTTCCTGAAAAGAAAAGAGTTAGGAGGGACTTAAGTGTAACTGTCATTAAAAAAAATTAGAGGGAAATTGTATAATTTGTCACTTGCCATTTAATCGGGGCAAGGATTTTACCATCCCAGTAAAAGACTTTCAACGAGAATTTACTGGGATGGTTGCAGGAAGACACTGGAGTGTCCTGGGTGAGATTTTTCAGAACCTGGTTAATGGGAACATCAGTGCGTGACATTTAAAGGATTCAAGATGGAGAAAGATGTCTGGAAAACCATCCAAGAAGGCTAGAGGTTGTTGGGTCAGTTAACACAGGACCAAAATCAATAGGTAGACCTCAGAGACATTACATTCCTGACCAACTGGAACTCAGCAGGCAAAGAATAGGTGAACCCGTAAAATTTGCTAAACTTCAAAAAGGAAGAGAGGACCCTCAACTCCTCAGAGCTGTGCTGAATATGCTTAAAATATGGCTAGGGATTAACATCAGGTGTAGTCCAGATGGGAGCCCCATCCTGATGCAGAGAGGAGCCACAGTGAACTGCAGCTCCATGAGTCTATTTCTGGGGCTGTGTCTGTCCTGAATATAAAGATGTTTGGGGAAGAGCACACATCCAGCCCATGACTCTGGCTTTTGTCCAGTCCTTTTCATCTCCTTACTTCAGACTTCAGAGCAACTTTAGCTTAATACAAATTGTGAACAATGAAATGCAATATTAGACAATGAAATATATAACAGTGTTTCACTATAAAATCTCCAAGAATTAGAAGAGTCATCTCTGTTTGCCTAAGGTAGTATAGCTATAATTATCCCAGGAAGCCTCAGTTTCTTCATCTCTAAAATGGGAATTAGAGTAGCATTTACCTTAGCTAATGAATGTGAGGATAAATGAGTAGCATAGGTAATGCACTAAGCCATGTTACATTGTTGGGAGTATTCCCTGAATGATAAGGTGGGGAGAGGTTTCTCTTCCCTGTACTAGAGGTGAGAAACTGTAGTTGATTATTAGTATGTTTGTGAGGACCCTCTTATTCTCTGTATATATCTAGACATGTGTGTACATTGCATGTGTATTCCTGCATGTGTGTGCAGGAATGACAAGGGACATTAAGAAAGGTGTTTCTTTAAAGCTTCACTGTGCTTAATCTTGAAGAGCTTGATGAAAGAAACGGTCTCTGCTTACACAGTCCCTGGGTTCACAATGACCCTTAAAGGACTGAATGAAGGAAAGGGAAACACTGAACCAGTTTACCATTGCACTAAATTGTATCATTTTTGTGATCATTATCAAGAACAGTGTTCCCAGTTTTATTAAGTATGCTGTGCAAATGGGGTAACTTTGATTCTTGTGGCTCTGATAAAGAAATATAATTCTCAAGTCTTCTAAGTGTTGCATGCATACAAACTCATATACCTTTTCACTAAGAGTCTAAGATCTGCTGTTTGTCCCCTCACTTAATGAAATGGAAATTAAAGTTCCAGAAGCAAAAGAGCAAGAATGTGTCCAAGTGCGCAGAAGCAATACACAGAGACCTAGGATTTGAATTCAAGACTGCATGAATGAGAGTCCAAACTTTAAAATCACTGCTTGTCTTCTCTGCCTTTCCTTCTACCATGCTGCTGAGAATGGCATAAAACTGCTCAAATATTAACTTCACTCCAAGCTTTGGAATGGGGACTTGGGTCAATGGGCTTTCATCGGACCTTTTAAGAGAGTGACTTGTTACTTTCCTTTTCTACTAGAGGGAGGGGTGCTTTATCATCCCAAGCTCAGTAGAGTGAAAACCCCAGGCCTCCTCTGTGACCTCTGCTTTCCTACTTTTTATTTCACAACTGGCTGTTTCTTACCTTGTACTTCAAGAGACACCCTAAGAAGTTCATCTCAGGAACCCCTTGTCATTTAGCCAAATCAAAAGGCCAGAAAAATCAAGCTGTCACTGTGAATTACAAATTTGTTAAATGTTTTATATGTAACTCTTCAGTCTTACGCTATCCCCATGAGTCATGAGAAATAGAAGTTATAATCCTTGTTCTGCTGGGGTGGAAACCAAAGCTCAGACAGGTCAATAGACATGTGCAGACGTGTCTGAGGTCAGTACCTAGTCGGTGCATAAGCAGGATCTCAGGGCTAACTGAATATGAAGCACCTGCTTTTTACTTTCGCAGCTTCCCAAAGTTCTACTGCAAGCTTCTCCCTCAGGGGCAGTTAGAGCCTTCAGGGGACATCTGACAATGTCTGAAGACAGTTTTGGTTCCCTTACTGGGAGTTGATAGGTAGTGACCAGGGATGCTGCTAAATGTCCTGCAATGCACTGGGCAGCCCCACAACCAAGTATTGTCTGGCCTTAATCATTAATAATGCCACGGTTGAAGAAAGCCTGCTCTGAAGGTACACTGCGGAAGCTGTATGGTGTGGTAGAGAAAACAGCAGGTTTAAAAATGTTTGGTCACGCATGCAGTGTGTGTCTCACCCCACAACTCAGTAGGGGTGTTCTGATTAACTCTGTTTGATGTGCAGGAAATTCTGAAATCTAAGCAATTTGCCCAAGATCACAAAGTTAGTGATCACTGGAGTTGGACTTAAAATTAACTCAGAGTTTTCTTCATCATTCTTGCATTTTCCTGGATTCTTGCTTTCTCTTCAAGTTTGCGTGTTTTGTCTATCTAAACATCACTTAACTGGGTCAGTGGTTCTCAAACTGTAGCATCCCTCCAGCTCACCCAAGGACTTTTGAAATTATGGATCATGGGTTTTGATTCAACAGGGCCTGGGTTTGACCTGAGAATTTGTGTTTCTGAAATCTCCTGGTTACTGCAGCTGTGCTGTTGTGGGGGTGCACTCTGAGAACCCTGTGTTGGGTCCTAAGTGTTATTTCCTTTCTTCTTCCCTTTGGAGTTTTCTCTGCCCCGACCTCGCCTCTCCCTCCCCCTACTGTCTGGGGACCTGAGAGTGCTGAATGTGCAGTCTGGCTCCCACGGACAGGCTGAGGCTGACAGGTTGGTGAAATATTAGTGGAACATGTGAAGCCCACAGCTTTACGCAGACTCACTGCGGAGCCGAGCCAGATCACAGTGTTACTGTTCCAAGCGTTCCTTTCTGTCTCCTGGGAGTGAATTAAAATCATTTGCTAGTGACATAGGCGGGTGAGCTGATTTGGGGTCAGGTCCGATTTGGGTCAGAGAGTATAGGCTGATCTGTCATCTGAAATGCTGAAACCCCTCCCTGGCATCTCCTGGGGGACAGTGGCTGTTCTCTGTGCATGGAAGCAAGAGGGTGGAGGTGCAGATGGAAGCCTGTTCCCTGTCCCTTTGTGTGGCAGCTGCTCTCCTCCTGGGGTGGCTGCTTCAGGCAGCAGTAGGTGGTCTGTTGATGGGACTGGGAAGACAGGCTTCCCACAGCCCTGGGGGTTTCCTCCAATTTATTACCTCTGAATGCTTGGAACATCTGATGTGCCAGAGTCCAGGAATTTGTGATGAATGAACAATCAAGACATATGATGTGCTCAGACTAGCACTAAGTAGGTCAAAGAGGTAGAGATAGAAACTAGTACTTTTTGAGTCTGAGTATGTGCCAGGCATTGTGTTTGATGCTTTATAGTCATCTCATTTAATCCTTGTAACAATTTTGCACTCGCATGAAAAAATTGGGAGTTCAAAAAGCCAGCTAACTTACCCAAGTCCATGAACCTTGTTTGAAGGGGTGTCAGGCTTTGAACCCAGGGTAATCTAACTCCAACAACTGGGGGCAGGGGTGGGAGGTGGAGAGAGTTTAAAAAAGAGTGGAGGCTTCAAGGGTTGAGGTTCAGAAGAATTAGAGGTGACTTGCACCTAGTGATTTTAAGCCAGTCTTGCCTTCAATAAACTTGGCTTGATAATTTTAGCAAATTATTTCTTCTTTTGCTTGACGCAGAGAAATTCAGAATGAGGGGAAAAAATACATCAGTATATGCTGTGAGAGGTTTGTTTCCATTGTTAGGTAAGTGGCATGCAGAGTGAATCTTTCCCTCAGTTTTGTGGAGGTGCAATAAATTTAAAACTATTAAGAGACTGAGGAGAGGGATGATACAAGATATTGGTAAGTTGAGAACTGTTCAGGATGAAGATGCAATTCATTTTCCTCTAAACTTTAGTTTATCTTTTTTAGATACAGATAACTCCACTTTTTCCTCATTTATGAATAGGAAAAATAATTCAACTTATTCCCTTTAGTTTGCTTGACTTGTGAGAATAAAATCAAAATTGGCCTTTGTAATTTTATCCTAGTCCAGAAGAAGATGAAAGAAACATGAGCCCAAGGGATTTAGCAACTCATTCTCTCTGTGGTCCCCAATGCCTGGTCCTTAATTGCCAGTAAGCAGGACATACGATTTGGCAAGACTTTTTTTAGCATTCACTCATCTGGAGCAAATTGTGACATCCATGGGCTGGGAAAAACCAAACGTTTAAACCACCATTGTGGATAATTGGCCTTGAGACTTTTAATCCCATAATATGCTCAGTGGTGTCCACGGCAGGCCTGACTTCCAGCACTGGGCAATGGAAATGAGACCCAATCCACAACATAAGTAATAATGCCTTTTATTACTTAATGTCTTTTAGTGTCTATTATAAAACATTTTCAGTCACATTATCTCATATAACCACTCTGTGAAGGAAATATTTCTATCCTCAATCCATAGACAAGTGTCTCAAGTCTTGAAAAAATCAAAATGGAGCAAAGTTTCAACACAAATCCAAAACTTCCAGTCCATCTGGGTGCTTATTCGCTCTATTTCTCTCTGCCTCTTTGTTTTATAAGTTTGATTTGATTCTTTTAATTTGATAATTAGATTCTGTCTAAAACAACTTCTTCCCAATGTAAAATCAACACATATTCTTAGTGAATATAGAACAGCCCTAATGGAAAGTTAATCACCTCAATTAATTATTGACCACTGTCAACAATTCAGCTGTATTTTGTTCTACGCATATTGAGTCAGCATCTACTCATTTTGATTAAGTTCAAGTTACTTGTATATCTTTCTTCTTTCTTTTTTCTCCACAGATGCACCAAATACCATTTGCAGAGCTTTAAAATTGTCTTTAAGAGATCTGCTGACCATATCATGGGATATAAGGGTAAATGAATGTATTTTATAGGCATTTGTGGTACACAAAAAGAATTAGAAGGAATTGCCCCTCTTGACATGCTTGCCATCTAAATATGACAAGACTAGATATTTATTCATGCAGCAAATTTTTGGAATAGCCACAGATATATAAGCACGTCCTTAGACTGAAATTAATAATGTGGTGTGGGTGTCATAGTAAATATTGAGAATGGGACTGAGCAGTGGTTAGTGGAGAAGAGTATTCCTAGGGGATACAGTTTAATTAAAGCTTGAGAGAGTGATGCTTGTGGTTGGCAGAGAGGAGTTTGGCTTCCAAATTAATGAAACATGGAGAGGTTACTGTATCACTATCACTTAAAATTCAGAAATTATTTACTATTCGGTAATTTTCCTTTGGCATTTGGATCTCTTGAGTGAGAGCAGAGTTCATCTATTGTTTTTTTCAATCTGTCAAAAATATAAATGTGGCCCATGTTTCCAAAGAGTGCTACTTTCTATTCACTTAGGGAAATGCAACAGGAAATGAAAATTGCTGCTTTACTGTTTAGGCTTTTGGAAAAAGAAATGGTATATGGTAAATAAGTTGCTGATTAAATATCTGAGTGTGAAGGAAGAGGTCAGCTTTGATGCTTTTAGAAGAATGATTTACGAAACTACTTAACTTTTAAAATCCTGCTGTGACATTTTGGAAACATGCTTTTCCATTGATAAGTAATACTATAGTGTGATAGATGAGAGTAACATAGCATGAGTTTTGCCAAATGTTAGTGTTAAATATTTGTTTAATAGATAAAGGAGGCAGGTGACATTTTCCATCAGTGTGTTGTGCAATATAGCAAAACTAACTACTCCAAGATCTAGCATAGAAAATGAGAGGTTCCCAGGAAAACTTTAGGGTGACAGTTTAAAAAGTTTGACCTTTATCAGTTGGCTTTCTTATGTATCTTTTTCTGCAGTCTTCATGACTCAAAGTAATGTGCACAGACGTTAGAGTCAGATCTGTATTCAAATCTCAGCTCTACTACTCACTAGAAGTGGGCATTTGGAGATATTTCTGAATGTCTTCTCTTCTGAATGGGGTTAATACTAGCTATGTCTTGAGGCTGCTGTAAGAATGAAAATAGTTACATATATAGAGTGACTTGCACAGAATTTGATGCCTAGTGGATATTCAATACAGCTATTCATTCAACATACATCTGGTTCTGTGCTAGAAGCCCTGGGAATACACAAGTGATTAAGACAGATGGTTACTATCCTTACAGAGTTAACTTTTTAGCAGAGGAAACAGACGCAAAATGAAAGTAAACAGGTAAATATATATAATCACTATAATTTCACTCAAATGCTAAAAATACTCCAAAGACTGAAACTGAGAACATTTGGAACAAGTGTGAAAGTCCTTCACTTAAGGTAGAAGAGGGAATGCTTTTCTGAGGAGACTTTGAGCCGAGAGCTAATGTATGAGAAAACCAGCCATGAAACGAGTGGAGAATAGTAATATATTCTATGCAGAAGGAATAGCAGAAACTAGCCTGGAGTGTTCCGAGAGCTGAACAAGATCAGTGGAAAGCAAAGAGGTGAACACGAGGGAGAGCTGAGGCAGGGAAGGTAAGAAGCAAGCATGGGCAACAGATGACTTCGGTAAATAGTTTCCATTTCATTCTAAGTATAATTTCATCATTAGCTGTTTTCCCTTCCCACTGTCACTTCAATTATTTAAAATTACTAAGAATGTGCCAGCTGTGATTCAATTCTGCAAGAATTCCAAGGAGTATGTGCTTAAGGATTAGAAAATAAATCCCAGGGTGTTAAGAAAGCTCATCCCACTATGAGGGTAAGCCCCTGGATGCTGCAGTGTGAGACGAGTCATCCAGCGTTTGTTTCAGAGAAAGGTTTAGAGCTTCTCCAAAGCTTCCCTCTCATCTTAGTGATGGGAAAGGAGGTCTGCAGAGAGCATATATCTGAAGTAGCTAGAGAAAGAAATTGAAGTACTATTTTATTGAGTCTGCTTTTTCCTGGAAATGGTGCTGGACGCTTCTTTTTTAATGTTCATAGCTACCTGTATGGTGGTCACTTTAACCATATTTTTTCCACATGAAAAAACACAGTAAGTTGGTTAAGAAAGTGACCCACTGGTGGAACTACTTTAGAAAATAATTTGGCTTTATTCTGTTATGTTGAATTTTCAAATGAATTTGCAAACCCAAATATCCATTTCTTGATATATTCCCCAAAGAAGTTCCTATCTATGAGCAACAGAAAATATAGAAGAGTGCTCAAAGTGTTATTGTTCTCAGTCCCCAAAAAACTGGAAATAATCCAAAGGCCCATGGATAATTTGGGGTATAATCACACAACGGAATATTACACAGCCACCCACAACAATATGGATTTGATTCAATCTAATTTTAAGTTAAAACAAATCCCAAAAATTGCTTGCCAAGGCAAATATCAAGCAAATCTAAACAGCATTTTACTTAAGCATTCACATACATGTTATCAAACATTGTAAAACAACAATGGAATGATAATCATTAAATTCTTGATACTGATTATTTCTGTGTGAGAGGCAGAAGACGTTAGTGACACATGTGGGTAAATGTAAGTCAATCTAGTTCCAGTTCTTAACTATGATAGCTGGTTCATTGGTATTCTTGGAATTGCAACTGCATAAATAAATGAATAGTTGAAATAAAAGTTTGCCTTACTTAGGCCAAAGATGATAGTGTGTTTGGACTAAGATCATGTATAGTTCAGTTCTGCTACTGAACTATCATTCAACTCCGTTACAAGAGAAAAAAATTGGTCTTTCCTTTAGGCTGGGATGCTTGAGAGTTAAAACCAATATTTGACAAATTTTTAGTAGAGCTCTGAGCTACCAATTTGGTAGTTTCATTATGTGTCTATAATGATCAGTATATCCACATAAATGGAGAGCCACCTATTTACCCACAATACCCCATTATTTTAATTATCTGTTGCTTATGTAACTTGTCTTCAAACTTTTCTGATCACACACATAAGCAGTACACATATTTTGGTCATCTGCTTCTAACATCTGTGAACTTATTGAAAAAATTGTGCACGTCTACTAATACTATGTCTTTTCATTTTTCTTTTTGAAAGCAAAATGAAATAGCAAAAGTTTAAATAATTAATATCTCCCTACATTTTTTTGTGCATTCCACTCTGGGGAGATCTGTAGGTCACTACAGATCTAGTGTGTACACACTTTACTTTGGAGTACCTGCTTAGTTCTTTGCATGTATTTCCTTATTTTATGTTCAGTATCTCTGAGACACAAGAGGGCAGGTAATATTATTCCCATTGCTTCTGTGGGAAAAGTAAAGCTAAGGGAGTTATTGGCTTCCTCACAATATTACTGAGACAGTGACAGAGTTTGGAATAGGAGCAGGATGGCCCAGCTCCTTCCAAGGACTCTTCTGCTAATTTGGGGATCTTCTAGTTGAACACCTACAGATAGGGTTATGTGATTCTTTAAGTCACGGCAGCACAGCTTCAAATTTAACTTCCAATAGTTAATCACATATCTGTGCTCACACAGGTAACTCCATTTTTCTGAATCTCAGTTTTGTCATCTGCAAAAGGGAGTAATTATATCTACCTGCCTCACAAAGTCTCTGTAAGAAATAGCAATAAGTTCATATAGATTAAAACTAATAGAGAAGACAAAGCAGTCATTTAATGTAGTTCTCTTTTCCTTCTTAATCCTCCTTCCCTCACTCATCATATTGAAATCACATATGAAGTCACAAATGTGATTGCAATCACATTTGACATATATGATTTAGCTTTTTTTGAAGGCTTGGAGAAGATATGGTGATTGTAAACAGCATATGAGATGACATTTTAAGTATTTAATGTTAAATATGCACAGCCCTAGGAATAGTATTAAGCTTTTTTCAATTTGGTCTCATATTTAATAGAATCTTGGCTGTTAAGCAAGCAGCATAATCACAGTTAAAGCAAACCTACATAAAGAAGTGTTGTCCACAGGCCTTGTGTCTCTTGCACTTTATGTTATCAAATCTGATGTCACATTGAAATACTTCACAAGTGTATCCACTGTTTAGTAAAGCTCCAACTCTTTGAATTGTAATATTTTTTTCCTCATTAACTTTAGCTGAAGAAGCAGAAAAAGAGTCTTGTTGAGTCTAAACAACCATACCACGATCGGGTAGGATTGGCTAACCTGGGCACCAGAGAATCATAAATTCACATGCTGGTCTTGTCTGTGAGTCAAATTCCTATAAACATAAGGTATAATAACATCTCTACAGAGCTGACCCACTGAAGGCCTGCATGTGTTTCTAATTTACATGGATTGTTCTCTCAGGAGAGCCCATGCTCCTTAAACAACACACATGTACAAACACAATACTTGAGTTAAATGAAACAGACACCTTAAGAATCTTAACAAGTAGAGTTGACCTTTGAACATAATTCTACAAAACTGTATTGTGCTCCCCAAGTGTTGCCAGGAGACCTGGACAGATCAGTTTGTGCCACCCCCTCCCTGAACTTCTGTAAGCAAGGTGGTGGATCAGAGGAGAAGGGACTTTGAGGCCCGGGGGACCAGAGCGACTTGACCAAAACCAAGTGACACTATTTTTCCTGCTGTGCTGGACTATAATGAAGAGCCCTTCCTTCTCCCTGGAAATTAGCATCATGTGTTCTTCTCACTTGACAGTTGCAACAGCACAGAGATCATGGGCAGGAAACGACTTATATGTCCAGTGATGCATCTGTGTACACTTGGAGTCATACTTAGAGACAAGGCACTGCCCCTTGAGCACAAGAGTCCAGGGCCATTGCAACGTCACAGAAAGATTTTAGGAATGAGATACTTGAACAAAACACACAACGTCTGCTCTGAGGACAATGTGCCATCAAAGACATATTGATGTTTTCAAAATCTTGGGTCATTTTGTTGATCATCATTTTCCATGACAAAGACCCATTGATGTATTCAAAATCTTGGGTCATTTTATTGATCATCATTTTCCATGATTTTTGGCCAAAGTGCTCCTTAGGGAGGGCCATTCGTCCCGATAGACAGATCCATACAGACAGAAGCAGGTTAGTGGTAGAAGGGTCTGCTAGCAGCAGGAATGTGGAATGACTGTTTCTTTCTGGGTTCTGGGTTTTGAATAGTGGCAGTGATTACACAGCATCGTAAATCTACTGAAAGTCCCTGAATTGTACAACTTAAAATGGTTAAAATGGGAAAGTTTATGATAAATCAATGTTACCCTGATTGGGAAAAAAAAAAAAAAAAGGAGACCATGAATTGAATTGCATGCAACAAATGTGAGGTCGCTTGAGTGCTAGGGACCAGAGGGTTCACTGCATTCTGTACACTGCCGATGGTGAGGACAGAACCGGGGTCAGGTTGGGCGGGGAGATAGCTTGATCCCAGCACTTTAAAGAGGCAGGTGAGCAATCCCAGGGATTGTACATAGTGTGAGGAATGCATCCCTTCACCTTTTCCTGACCTTGTCCTGGTCACCTGCTGTAGTTGGATTGGTTTTGCTGACTCTAGATGATGTTTTGAAACCAAAAAGCAGGAATTTCCCCTAAAATATGTAGATTCAATGTCCCAAAGCACAGCTTCTGCTTCAGCCCCAGGTTTCTACTTCTGACGCCTGGATCAGACCCTATCTTGAGAGCCTCTCAGCACTGCTGGGGTCACCCCATGTAGCCTGTGCCAGAGAGGAAGTAAAGGAAGCCAACTTTCCCGATTTCTGTGGCCAGAACTTTACCCACACATGTTGACATAATGCGTATTTTTCCCTGACAAACAAGCCCATTTCTGGGTTTTATTCAAGAGAAAACCAGTTCATGTCTAAGGTAAATCAAGCTGTGTTTTTGTTTTTTCTTTTGGAAACTAGAAGGTTGGGGCTGACTAATTAATGTAGATTTTTTTTTCTTTTTAAAGATTTAGTCTCTAATGAAACATTAATGTTAAACCTGAATTTGAAAGTGTCGTGTAAAAAGATTTTTTATTTTGCTCATACAGCAGGACTGAAATGGTCTCCTCTGGCATAAACTCTTTTGTCTTGAAAAATACCAGTAATGAATGCTATGAATTTCTGTATCGGAAAATCTGAATCACCCGGGATCCACATGAGTTCCTTGATGAAAATGTGAAATTAATTTTGTACTAAATAAAACCTGAAAATGGTTTCAATTACGAGGGGGGGGGGGACGTGAAATGAAGACAGTAATTCCACTGTATCATATTCTTGTTTTATTCTGACTTAAAAAAAATCATTTCTAGATACTGTTCTGTTTCAAGACTCTGAAATTGTGAATATTGGAGGTTGTCGTGATACTTAATAAAATCCCTACCACTTTATAAAGAGAGCCTGTGGATGCTTTGTGGGGGGAAGGAAGAAACAAACATTTATGGGGGCATCCATTGTATACCAAGATCCAGGCTAAAAAATCTCACACATGTTCTTTCATTTCATACTCATAGCTGTGTGAGATAAAAATGGTTATCTCCATTGGCTTCAAATGGAAAACGAAGGCTCTAAGAGATCCTATAAGATGACAAAAGTGACCATTTGTAAAAGACAGAACAGGAATTTAAGGCCAAGTATTTCTTTCCCACCCCAAAGTCCAGTTTCGCTTGGTAATTTCATAATGTAACATTGAAGAAATCCAGACAACACCCATGCCAACCCCACCAAGAAGACCTTTCTCCAGACCTTCCCTGTTTTTTGGCATGACATACTCACTGACTCCTTAAATTTGGTTCCATTTTAGTTGTCATCCTTGTATCCACCCACATCAGACCTGAGCAGTAGGTCCTCGTGACATGTCACAAGCTGTGGTCTGGATACATACTAGTGGACAGAACACAGTTGCTACTCCAAGAACATCATTTAAGTGGTAACCCTTGCAGTACTTGACCTCCATGCATTAGCCTGAGAATGAAAATAACTTGACCCTACAGGCACCGTGTGGATGGAAATAGCATTAAGTGTCTGGTGCTGACTTAAAGAGAGGACTAAGACAGTCTTTGGGAAAAGTCAGAAGAGAAATGGGAGTCTGTACTGCCAGAGCTGAGCCAGCATGCTTCCCTGCAAGTGATGCAAGTCCCTCTCACAGGTCTGATAAGTGAGTCAGAAAGAGCACAAGGAAGAACAAGCAAGTACTGGAGTGTATGAATATGAAACAGCTTTGGCATCCAGGTTCAGAGACTCTGTCTTGATCTACAGAGAAGCGAGGAGGGGTCATGAACACCATTTGTCACCCACTCTAGTTTTCTGAGTTATTCAGAGTTCTTTCACCTGTGTCCTCTCATTCTGCTCCGGAAGCCTAGAAGTAGAAGGTGGAAGCAAAGGAAAAACAGTGTTTTAATTTGGGTTTCCAGGTTTCATTGAGCATTATGTTAAGTACTATTGTATTATTATCTCATCTGGTCCCCATGAATATTTTAGGATATATTTATATAAGAATGTGTGTATGTGTATTCTTATACATACATGTATCCATCATAGGATATATATCCTAAAATATGTATGTGTGCACATATATATAGCTATATAAAGTTAAAGTATATATACTTTATATATCTACCTATAGTTTATTTAAAGTATATATAAATATATATTCTAAAGTGTGCATATATCTCCTAAAATATCTATCTATCTATCTATCTATCTATCTATCTATCTATCTATCTATCTATCTATCTATCTATCTATCTATCTATCTATCTGTCTGTCTGTCTGTCTGTCTGTCTGTCTGTCTGTCTGTCTGTCTGTCTGTCTGTCTGTCTGTCTGTCTGTCTGTCTGCCTGCCTGCCTGCCTGCCTGCCTGCCTGCCTGCCTGCCTGGCTATCTATTTCCAGCTTATTGAAGAGGGAACTGAAATTCTGTTGGCTCTGTCTTTTTAAGAGTGTCTGCTTCTGAATGTTTATAATATGTTGAGTAGAGTTAAGCATAAGAGAGAACAGGGAAAATTGGCTAACTGAGAATTATGCAGATATTGAAAAAAAGCAAAGCAAAACCATAGAATGCAGAAAGGAAAAGCAATTTGGCATTGTGGGTGAGGAAGCACCTTCTGGTTCTGGCCAAGCCTCACACACAATGACTAGATCCCTGAATCAATTTTCTGAATCTGAATCACTGCTCATGAATCGTGTAATATGGTCATTGTCCATAGAGCAGGCTCATGACTTTGCAACCTAGAAAATGTCAGGGAGCCATAGTAATCCTCAATAGAGTCAAGCCCATTTCAGTCTGGCAAATCAACAAGATTTCCAAGCACATTGAAAACCAATTCAAACATTATGCAAGAACTTTAAAATGATCAATATAATTTGAAAATAGAAGGAAGGCTTAAAATAGACAACCACGAGTCCTCTATGTCCTGAATTCAAGTTTCTAAAGCTGTCTTTTGCTTTAAAAATAATGATGAAACATCTTATCATTCAAGGCTTACCAGCAAGATGGTTTTCAAACTGTTTTTGGAACTCTAGAGTTCCTCGGGAGGGTCCTTAGAGAAGGGTATGGTCCATCTGGAGCTGTTTTCTCCTTACCTCTTTCCTGCTCTCCCTACCCCCACTTCATTTTAATCAAAACAACTTTGCATTTATCTGTTTCTGTGTTGGCCTTTCCCATTTGTTTTAGTTTTTAAAAGCTACATTTGAGTGAAAAGCAATTTTGAAATCAAAGCAATGGGCTTGGTAGTTCTTGGAGCTCAATACAAAACTCCCCTCCAAAGAGATTTACCTTCATGTTAAAGACGGAGAATTTTACCTGAGGGCCCAAATTTAGGGAAGTACATTTCACTTTCCCAAATCATGTCAGCTTTCAGGACTAAGCAAAGAAAAAAGCCATTGTGAACACAGAACATATCGGAAAGAGAACAAAGTACGACAACACCACCAGTGAGCTCAAACTCCCTTCAACCCACAGACATACTGATTGGAGTTTTCTGATGAGGCAGACAGACTCGTGGAAGTCTGCCAGGAAATTCTGGACATCAAATTGCTTTTGCTAAGCCAGCCCAGCGGTGTAGTAAAGAGCTAAGGAGTCCCAGGAGAGGGGTGGGAAAGGTTTGGTCTCTGTTTCTCTACCCCTGATGTGGGCCTTTTTCGATTAGGAAGTGGAGTGTGAAGGAAGTTATCGGGGTGAAATCAACTCAGCAAGAAACCTTTTTAGACCAAAGCCCAAAGAAAACTAATAAAACCAGTTGGGCTGCTTCATGCTTATCATATGCTGTGCATGTAGGTCAGCTCGCCTTACAGCAAAGACAGACACCCCCAAACAAAACACTGTGTTCTACAATAGGATTTCCAAGCCCCTAAAGGATGGCCTGGTTCTTTCAAGGGGTATTTGCTATGTGAAACTCTAGTACAGGCAAATATCTGGCACACTATTTCTGAGTCAATAATTGAAATGAAATGTTGCCCATTGCATGGATTAGGGATTATATTCAGCTGCGAGATACAAAGCCCCCCAAGGCAAAGCCTTAAACAAATTACTGGTTCTATTTTTCTTAGATAATGAGCAGTCTGGAGGCAAATAGCTGCTGATCTTGGAACAGCAGCTCAAGGACAACAGGCTGGAGGTTCCTATTCAGCTTAGGGTTCCTCCACTTCAGACCAAGGGTTGCTCCCCTTCACATTTAAATTTTCTCCATGTTCTCAAGAGGACAAAGAGGCAGAAAGAGGGTGAAAGAGTAGGAGAAAGTCTGAATCTGTACTCCTTCTTCTACCCACACTCCATCACCACACTTTAAGAAGCTTTTCTGGAAACTTCATCCAACAACTTCACTTTATGTATCTTAACTAGAAAAAATGTTACCATTCCATCTGTAAAGGAGACTTGAAAATACAGTCTTTTAGCTGGGTATGTTATTGTCCCCAACAACATCTGGGCTTGTATCTAAGGAAGAAGGGGAGACAGGTACTAGTGCCTGCCAGAGGCATCAGAAAATTCCCCTCCTAACCTCTCAGGAACATCCATCATAGTCTGAGACTGATTTCCTGCACCCTTGAAATGTTTTGTTCTCTTGCAGGTCGATCTCTCGCTCCTTCTGAAATAAATTAAGCCTTTGTTAATCACCTCAGGTTCCTCATACCAAGTGAGTTTAGGTAGTGGACTAGTCTCTTCACTGGCTGATGAGGGTGATGAGTGTGGCTAAGCTAAGTCAGATGGCAGTGTGCAAGGATGTTAGATTCAATCATTTACAGAGGAAGCAACTGCTGCCTTGTCTGCGGGAGTTGACTGTGACTGCAAGCCTTCCTGTCAGGTTCCACTTCGGAGATCCAAGATGCACCACTGGAGAACTCACTCCATTTGTCCAAATGCGGTCATTGAACACGGCTAAGAAATGACACATCCTAATCTTAGTTGTGCTGGAAACTGCTCTTGGTTAATTTCTTGTGGATTCTCTGGTTTAATCCCTATAGCACATGTATCAGATTTTAATCTTCCTAAAACGTTGAGTATATTACTCCTTTGTTTAAAAAAGTTCATTGACCTGAATTGTGTCTTTTATATCTCAGCGACCACTGCATTTTCTCTTTGTTTTAGTTTGACTCTGAGGAATCCAGTCTTTTCTTTGTTCTGCTGCTAGACTCTGCCATAGCTCTTAGCCCCATCCTCTCACCTCCTCCAGCAACTTGCTCCACCATCAACCCCTCTCTCCTTGGCATCTCTAGCTCTTTCAATTCAACTAGCAGCTTCATACTTGAGTACAATCATGGATACTCTGTTCTAAGTAAATCTTCTCTCTGCTCTGCTATCCTCTTAAGTTTTTTCTACCCCTTTCCTCCCCCCGTTCCTTTTCCAGCAGGCCAACTGCTATAATTCTCATTTTCTGAACCATCTCCGTGTAATATCTCTCCATCTCTCTGTCTCTTTCTCTCTCTGTCTCTGTATCTCTATACCTACACTTTCCCTGTTCACAGATTGGGACTATTAACTGCATGAGTCGGGGTGGGGGGGGCATATAAAGGTTCACAACTGTTTGCTCTAGGTTGGAAAATTGTGATTTTCTTTCTTTCTAGTGATTTTCTTTTTAATAAAAAATATCAGTTTCCTTATTCTTGTACATATTTTCTAATTGCTATACATTAAGTATATTTTTAAATCAGAGAAATAACATATAAATACAGATTACAATATCTTTCTACTTAGAAAAGCAAATAAATAAAAACAAGAGAGAGAGAACAGGAGTTGAGAGGTTGAGAGACATAGTCTCAAGTCATAGTCTTTCCTAATTCACCCAGTATCACTAACATGGTGTCCTCATCCATGAAACTCTTCATATGCTACCTTCATGCCTACTCCCTATCCCTATGCCTACCAGGATTTTTGTGAGGACTAAGAAAATTGATGAGCGTTACAGCAATTCTTCTTAGATTATCTGTCTTGTGGACCAGTTTACTTCTTTCTTGAGAAATATATTTTTCCATATATAGTCCATAGTTATTTAGATTTTCTTTGTTGTTACTTAATGTCTTTATCTGTTCTAGCATCCCCTCCAGAACACCACAGGTGCATGTAATTGTCAAATCTCCTTAGCTCCTCTTGGCTGTGCTGCTTTTTCAGACTTCATGACCTTGACAGTTTGGAAGAATATTGTCAAATATATCTCATTATCCTACTACTGGAATTTATCTGCTGTCTTCCTCGTCATAAGACTGATGTTATGGGCTCCTGGGAGGAAGACCATGGAGGTAAAGAAGTGCCAGTCTCATTTCAAGGGTACAAATTACCCTCATGGTTGCTTTATGGTTGTTGGTGCTGAACTTCATCACCTGACTAGAGCATTTGTTTCTCTTTTATCTCCATTCCATTTTCTATGAAGTTCTGTTCCACACAACTAGGGCACAGCTAATGTCACAGACAATTCATGAAGCAACCAAAGGATGTCTGGTACCCACATGCTTGGGTATTGTGATCATATCACCTCACCAGGAAGCTTATGCTTAACTTCCTGCTTGTGCCATCACAGAACAGTAACAGCACACCCGCCTGGGTCTATTACCACACTGATTAGCATTGTGCTAACGCGCACAGTACAAATTGATGTCAGCCAGTAGTTTGAAATCAAACTGAGTATAAATCAGAAATAAAAGAGAAATTTGATTTGGAATCATGAAATCATCCCAATGAGGAAGGGATCTTGGTGAGAATTTTTTAACCCCTTTTCTTCAGTCCCAGAATGTGAGGCTTGGAGGAACTTGGTTCCACATGGATGTGTGTCGTGAGCAGATGCGAGGGTTGGTCTCTCTAACCATGGCTCCTCCACTGCATGTCTCTGAGTAGAGCTGTTTCAGATCCCCCCCAAAAGAAAGAGAAGGGAAGAAACAGAGGTGGAGGTGGTGGGAGACTCAGATCTATCTATCACAAAATTAAATTTCTCCCTGACTCTCACCACCTGCTGCTCTATTAAAATTTAAATGATCAGCTAAGAAAACAGAATGTTTTGAGGTGGAGGTGCTTACTTGGATGTAATTGGTATTCTGGTATTTGGAGGTAATTTCTGCTTTCAAGATAAATAAGTTAATCTCCTCTTTGCACCGTCCTATATGTCTCAGTGCAAGTTAGAAAGAAAGAAATTCAGAGCTATGACTAAAACAAATTAGTAAGTAGTGGAGGACTCCATCTCATCTCCCCTGTCTACTTCTTCCCTGGCGTGGGGGGGGGGGAGGGAGAGAGAGAGACAGACTGAGGATGTGGGATAAGGGCTACCGAAACAAGAAATCATGGACATAGGGAACATATAATCACTTGACTCCTTTTTCAGTGTAAATGTATTTAGAATTAAATTAGATAAGACATTTAGTAGACTCTCAGTGGAAAAAATATTTTCTTGTACCTGAAGGTTCTGGAAAAATCTAACAGCCTGCCACCAGGCATGGCCCAGAGTATGATGGGAAGATCAGGTCCCATGTATATGCTATGGTGCGATGGATCAAGTGGTTCGGGATCTCCCACTCCTTAGTCATTCCTCGGTGGCATTTCTCTATTTCTGAAGGTTTCAAGTTGAGAAGGAAAAGGTAATACAGCAAATAGATGTTATCTGCCTGAGGTTCTCTCCTGTTTCACAGCTCTCCGTGGCTGCCCAGCACCTACATGTGCTCCCTGAGGCACACAGGCTACACCATATCCTGGGCCTAGCTGCCTCTGTGACGCCCCCTCCCCCCATCTCCCCTCCTGTCTCCATGGGTCATATATACTCCTTACTGTTCTTGATGTTTCAGCTCAAACATTGCCTCCTATGAGAAACCTAGCTGGACTAGGCTCAATTAATAGCCCCACCCATCCCCTGCTGCCTACTGAATGTGTTTAAAGCCTAGCACTTACAACATTGTCTTCTGCCTTCATCCACACATAAATTCCCTGGAGGTATACAGTGTTAAAGTCTTTACCTACTTTTCTTACTGAACCTGCAGGATGTACCAAGTAGAAACCACCTGAATTCTCTTTTTCCAGGTAGGAAATAGAGATTTTTTTGAGAGGCCAAATAATTTGCTAAAGTAATAGAAACTATATAAGAGAGATCTGAATCCTGGACTTTCTTCCCTTGTGTCTCTCTCTTTCCCTAGATAAACTGCCTTACACACTCAATCCCACATTGGTGATCCATAGGTCTAACTCTTTCTCCAGCTCCTACCCTTGGCTGCAGCTCCCTTGGGAATAGTCTCCCCTTTAGAGAACTCCATGGGTCTCCTTGACCCTGGTGCACAGAAGGTTTTGGGGATTATTAGCTGGCTAGTGTAAACTTACTACTTACTTGAACTCTCTTACAAAATCTTATCTTGGTAAAGCCTTTAACTTGAAAGCCTGCAACCTGCTTAAAAAGAGACTAGCAGTCAGGAAAATCCACAGTTGAGTCATAATGGCTGGCATGTGATTTCTTTGATACTCAGAGCTTTTGTGGTTAAAGAAAGACTTTTGAGTGCCGGTGAAACCTTTTCCTTAAAGACCAGCTCAACTAACCTTAGCTCTGCCTGTCTCTGATTCGCTGCAAAACTTGAAACTTTCTCTAGCCCTCTTTCTCCCCTGACCTGGGCAGTAGTCTGTTTTGTGTCTACACCATGCAGCCATCATCTTCTGCACCATCAGAGGGTGTATTTGAAAGCTACTGGGTTGCCTTTCTTTTCTCTCTTTCAACCAAGGAACAAGTTCCAACTCCTACACTTTTGAAGTAACTCAAAGAATGGAAAAAAGTTAAATGAACTCACACACAAAAAGACTTTTATTTGTGTGTGTATGTGTGTGTGTTTTTATATCAACCCTTTTTAATACACCTCCATCCGGAGCTTCTTGGCATGTCCTTGGACAGAGACAAAGTAGAGCTCTTTGAGACAGATCCATGGCAAAAGAGACTTCTGGACCCAAGAGATCCTTTGGGCCAGAAGAAACTTCACCTCAGGCTGTACACGTGCACCCCTGACCTCCACCAAGTGTCTTTCAGCTACTCCCATGCATTTCTTTTCCCTCATGATATCACCAAGCTTGTCCCATCCTAAAACCCCAGTGGATTTTAGGTACAAATGCATCATTTTCACTATTTAATTTAGAAGGCTGGTCTCTTGACAATGAGACTTCTTCCTGGATTGGAACATTTTGTCTTCTATTTACTCATGTCCTTCAATTAAATTTTAGGTTTGCTTTCCCGAAGGATCTGTACACTCTTTTTTTTTTTTTTTTTTGAGACTAGGTCTCGGGGTAACGCAGACTCAAGTTGCCTGGGGTACCTCAAGCGATCCCCACCCTCAACCTCCCAGGTAGCTGGGATTACAGGCAGGCCACAACGCCTGGCTGCCTTTTTGAGACCAGGTCTCTCTATGTTGCCTTGGGGTAGTCTCGAACCCATGAACTCAAGCGATCCCAAGCTTCTTGCCTCCCAGCTCTTGGACAATGGGCGTGCGCCACCATGCCCAGCTAGGATTTGTGCACTATCTTAAGTTCTCAGACTTTGTATGATTGCTGCCATGGTTGGGTTGCAATATTGAATTTATGCACATATGCCCCGGTGGTTTTTAAAAAGGGGCTGTCTTGAAATTAGGCGAGACAGTTAAATTCCTGTTACAGAGTTTCTGTCTGTGTCAATTCACAGCCCGTGCTGTGGGCAGCAGAAACCTGGTGTGATGTAGGAATTCCCAGTCAGGAGTGTGACACACAGGAAAAGAGGTCCCCAACCATCAAGGTGAAGGTAAGTCACTTCCATAATCACTTCCGCAAACTAGGAACATCTATAACCTCCAAGTTTTGCTCATACATCTGCAGCTTGGCTTTAATTCAGCTCATCTAGTTTGGACGTGGCTGAGCCCTCTGCTTCAGGCCTTGGACAGGGGGCTGCCTCATGCTTAGCTTGTTTCCCACACTGGTTCTTTGTAAGGTGGTACCAGGACTCAGGTGGAATTTAAAGTATCTTTAAGTTCTGAGCGTCAAACTAGTATGCTGTCATACAGCCCACATGCCATTTGTCAGCTGACCTCAAAATCAAGGGGCAGTGTGGTGACCTAGCTAAGCTGGAGCTGCTTCTCAGAATGCCCTTTCCTGCACAGCCCAGGAATAAGGGTGGCTGACCACAGGGGGCATTTACACAAGTTTGGAAGGTAGAGGTGAAGTCGTAGTCAGCTCTACAAACTTTCGCAGCTCTGCATTAAGGACCTGCTGGTTGACCTAGCTGTGGAGCAGCAGCCGGGCCCCAGTTCCTACCAGATGTCCTCGTTCTGCTTGTGTGCAGCAACATGGAAGTAGACATGCACCCACTTTCTGTAGATTCGCATGAATGCTAGGGACTTGTAGCCAGTGAGATACCCATGTGGGATGTAGTTTATCCTTGTGGGCTTCAGCTGCCCACTCTTCCCCACTTCACCTCACTTGAGTCTGCCTCCCACATGTTGGCACTGCTGTCCTCAAGACTGGCACAAGAGGCAACAATAATATCTTTGCATAGTCACCTTAGCCCTCTCCCAAGTCACATGGGTCTAATCCCTATAAAACACCCAGTGCATCCCTCATCATGTTTCAGCTTCTATGACTGAAGCCTTACTTATGCAGGTAGGAGAGTACTCTTTGCCCACAAGGAGGTCATGCCAAAGGGAGGGTGATGAATTGAGGCCTGTAATTCATCCTTTCACTCTTATGATATAGTCCTCGCAATGATAAAAATATGCAAAGTTTTTCTGTATATATTTTGTAGACCTAAAGCAAATGGAGTTCCAATTAACTTTCAGAATACAGCAAATTTAGTTATTAGTATCTCCTTCATTGCATAGGTACAGATTCTCTCTGCTAAATGACCCATTTAAAATGATTTGAGATAAAATCATATTCTAATAAATGCTCCTCCAGCAAAATCATGTATATTAATGTCTGAGGTCTAAATCTTGATCCACTTTATTGAAAGAATATTTGATAGGGTAACGGGAAAGAATAATTAAACAACCTCACTCTCTTTAGTTCTTTTTGAACAGTTTTATCTTTAGTGTAAATAATTTCCTCTTTCATTTGTCCACCACCATCCTAGACCCTCATTTCTTCTTGGTCCAAGCTGTGGGCTTAAGAAATACTTTAAATCTGCATTTCCTAAGAAACCCTTTGTGCCTTTATTTTTTCTTTAAACACTTTTGACTTGCCTGGCCTGGGACACTGGCTTTGGGGCTCATGGAGAGATAAGACACTTCAGTGCTTTCCTGACAGCTGAACTAAAGAAAACCTCTTACACACATGTCATCTGATTTGCTTCATGTCATTTTGATCACCCCTTCTGACATTCCCGATCTAATTTTTCTTTCAAAAAAGGGTATCAATTTCAAGGTTTAGAGTTCTTAGGATTTAGGGTCTTTGATTAAAAAAGTGAAATTTAATCTTGAATCAAGGGTAGGGAATGAGAGCAAGACTTGCTGGCTCTGCTTCCATAGAAGACTCCTGTGACCAGTATTTATTATGGTAATGCTTTGTTATTATAAACCTCCTATGAATAATATTTTGAGGAACTACCACACAACAAGGCACACATTATAGCACCCCGGTGGGGAGGGGAGTGACATCAATGAACTGAGAAGCACAATTATCTCATGGTTATGCATGCCTATGAAGTGTGTTATTACTTTTGTTTTTTACAGCTTGTAGGATATTTTCATTGTAGGTGAAGCATCAGACACATTTTTATTCAAAGGAAGAGAAAAAAGACCAAGGTCCTGTCTGCTGCTTGCTCTGAATGGTGCCCTGGTGGCCCCAACCCTCTACTTGGGGGCTAATTTATAACTGAGCGTCTCACGGGCGCCAGGACATTCTGCTTTATTGTCTGTGTCATGGTCTTCTGATACCCATGGCACAAAAGGAGTCATTATTTGGAAACAGTGATTAGTCATTTTGAACAGGAGGGTTTGCTGGTATGCCTGCAGTCAGAATTGTTTTAGCTGATTTAATTTAAAAAATTCCATAAAACGATGTTTGTTTGGTGTCCTAGAAAATAAGTAATCTTGCAGCTGGCATTCACTTCTTTCTTTCCAGGGGTTTTAACCCCCCCCCCCTTTTCTTGTTTTTGTTTTTTGTCTTACAGGACTTTAATGATAAAAATAAAACAATACTGGGGCAAGAAAGTGAATTAGATTGAATCAGCCACTATTTAGTACTGATGGGGCCTCCTGATTCCTTAAGCTATCCCTTGAAATCCTCACAACAACCCACAGGTGAATATTACTGTCTGTTTCCAGTGAGGTGTGGAGCCCAAGTTTAGAGCATTCAAATATGTTGCCCTCTTGTAGAACACAGCAGGGCTAATATTCAGACCAGGGTTTGATTGTTTCTGTAGCTGGCACAGACTTCCCTTCAACTAGCACTTTCTGAAGTGTATTGAGAATGGAACGCTATGGATGCAGAGCGGCAAAGAGACACGGAGAGGATGGGGCATTTGGGGAATGTATTATCAAAGAAGTGCACATACTTAAACAAAAAAAGCTACAGGACTTCTCAGAGCTTTTAGGATATACTGTTCAGCATTTCTCAGATGCCTTTGACCTGCAAATGCCCTTCTTCCCAAGAAGGGATAATAATGCCATTGGCCCCTCAAATGCTTCTTGTGGAGCCTTCAGTGTGAATGTCTGAGGAACACTGGTATCTCCGCTGTGGCTAGTCTGATGGTCTCCATTTGCCAGAAATCCCTCATCAGACATGTTTGATTTTAATCCAGAAAGAAGATTTTTTTCCTTTCTTCTTTTTCTTTTCTTTTTTTTTTTTTTTTTGAGACCAGATCTCGCTATTTTTGCCCATGAAGCTGCAGGCTCACATTGCCCGGAGTACCACAGACTCAAGCAATCCCCAGCCTCAGCTTCCCAAGTAGCTGGGATTACAGGCACGCACCACCATGCCCAGCTATTTTTTTTTTGGAACTAGGTCTTGCTATGTGCCCCCAGTGGGACTCGAACTGTGATCCCTGGCTCCGGCCATGGCTTCCTAGGCTGCTGCTTACAAGCATGTGCCACCATACCCGGCCAGAAGATTTTTTTTTTTCTTTCTTTTGCCACTTAACCACGACCGCCTTATCTGAGAATGAGAAAGCATACTGGAGTCTGCATCCGAGACAGGCAGCTGGCTGACAGCAGGAGCCCACTTCTTCCAGGGCCTGCCCTTTAGGCAAGTGCACTCTCTGGCTGCTGCCAGCTGTCCCTTCCCAGACTTCAGTCTCTGCCCCAAGCTGGTGTGGGTGGCAGGCACATACTCAGGTAACAATGCTATTATGAGATGTTGTCAGATGGGGGAGTCACGCACAGAGAATAACGGGAAGAAGAAATATGACTCTATTGGCAGGAAGGAAGGAACTGTATGGAATGCCTGGGTTTTGTAGATGGAGCAAAATTTGGTCAAGTGTCTAGGAGACAAAAAGTCCATGTTGAGGGATTTGTGCTACCAAAGGTCTGGAGTGTAAGATAGCTTGATCTATATTTAAATATATATATATATATATATACACACACACATACCTATCTATCTATCTATCTATCTATCTATCTATCTATCTATCTATCTATCTATCTATCTATCTATCTATCTATCTATCTGTCTGTCTGTCTGTCTGTCTGTCTGTCTGTCTGTCTGTCTGTCTGTCTGTCTGTCTATCATCTATCTATCTATCTATCTATCTATCTATCTATCTATCTATCTATCTATCTATCTATCTATCT
>PVHY01009418.1:0-25499 GCA_004024945.1 Uropsilus gracilis | reverse complement strand
CATCTATCGCAGTCCCAGATGTGACTGGAACAATACCCAGGTAGGGGAGTTGCAGGAGCTGAAACTGGTGATGAATGGTGGAGATGAATGGTGGTCAAGGCTGTGCTTGGAAGACCTCATGTGCTGTTTAAGAGATAAGATGCATCCTGGAAAATATGTGAAGACACAGCAACAAACAAATGATGTCATCAGATTAGGATTTAGACAAGTTCATTTTATGATGAAGGCACAAACCCAGAGATATGGAGACTGGTTATGAAATGGCCAAGGAGAGAGGTGTGCCCTACACTATGGTGGGCTGAGCACTAATGGAGGGGAGAAACAGATTAGTTCTATGCTTTGGAGGGCAAATGATGATTAGGAGTTGGTTGAAACTGAGGATTGAAGAAGGAGAACCATTACTTTGACAAGAGTGTGGTTTGAGAATGAAGGCATGCCCTTTCATTTTGATCTTTTATATCCAAGATTATGAAGGTAGTTCCAAAAGCAGGAGGCCCTTTGCTAATGTTCTCATATTCCCATTGTTAAGGTAGTCTGGGAAGAGGTCTAACTTTAATCTGTGTGCTAAACAGTGGAAAATTCTTTGAGACTCTAAAAAGTCACCGGGTCAATTGAAAGACCTGGTCCCAGTTTTCACGTACACCTTGCACTGACTATGCAACCTTGGACTAGCTGTGTGAGTTTTAATGTCTTCACTTGCAGAACTGGAAGTAGCCCCTGGCTGTGGCACAGGAATGAGAATGACTGCTAGCATCATTCCTTCCAGTGTGTTAGCTAGGATTGAAGAAACCCATCTGTTGAGGAAGGGGGTATCTTTTTACCTCATCTGAAACTCAGCACTTGGCCAAAGAGGTCAGTCTCTCAAGTAGAGACAGCCATTTTTCTGATTCAAATTTGTGGGAAGATGTGCTCAGTTCTTCCAGATGATCCCTCAAGGTTCAATGACATCACAGATATAAAACACTTGTAAACCCTATGGGTCTCTTCCATTTGGCTGTTATTCCTTTGGATGTGGATTCTGTTCTGTTTCAGTCACAAAACTTTTCTGGAAAGGATGCCCTGGCAGATTTACCTTTCTGTCCTTTGCTCTGGTGGTTGTGGCTCACTGATGCCCGATGATAGCATGTCTTTGCAGGTTTTTCCATTTGGTGCCACATCAAATACAGGAAGCACCAGACCACAGAAGCACCCACTAGATTATCCAGAGGCTCATTGGATCAAGTTTTAGGACCCATCAGTACTTTGAAGGACTCCTCATCTAGGACTATAAAAGCCTGGCATTTGTCTTCTTTTACTGTGTAATATCTCTCAAATCTAGTAGCTTAAACCAACATTTACCCCACAGTTTTGGGGGTCAGGAATGGTCTGCCTCAAGCCCTTTCATAAGTTTGCAGTCTTGGTATCAGCTGGAGCTGCGATCTCATCTGAAGACTGAAGGAGGACTCGCTCCCAAGCTCACTCACATGACTGTTGTTTGAATTCAGTAGTTAGAAGTTCATTTGCCTGAGAGTCTCAATTCTTGGCTTTCTGTCACTTGGAGTCGTTCCTCCATCTCTTACCACATGGGTCTCTCTCTGTAAAAACTCCTAACTGTGAATTCCATTAGAGCAAATAAGCAAGAGAGCAAGAAATATCAGCAAGCAGATGACACATTTCTTTCCCTTGACAAAGATCCCTCCTTCACTTAACTCAAATCAGGCTCCTCAAAACCCTTAAAGTCCCAACCTTGGGCTCAGTCTTTGGTCTTCCAGTTTCAGCCAGGATCCTCAACTTGGGACCTGAATCCCCTCTGAATCTGATCAGTTCCCTTGCCCCTAACATCTTACCACTCAGGTTTGCAAGAATCCTGCTGGGTCAGGTAAGCCAGAATTTGTCCTTACTCCTCACAATTTCTTAGTTTCCCATCCACTGACCCCCTATTCTGCTCCTTGACTATAAATCCTCACTTGTCCTTCTTGTATTCAGAATTGAGCCCAATTCAATACTTAGTGTAGAGTGAGTTGGTCAAACTTTTTCCTCTATTAGCCTGTGACCAGCACCTCTGGTGTTGCATCTTCCCCATGACTGTGCAGACTAATGGGTGTGTGCATGCGTGAGTGCGCATACCTGGGCCTAGGAGAGAGGGGATAAAGAGGCGAAGAGGGCATGAGAATGCAATGAGTAAGCATGAGAGAATACTAGAGAGATATCCCAGAGAGAGTGTGTGAAGATTACTGGGGGCCTGGGGGAGCTCACAACCTCCCACCCACCCCCCATCCTCTTGGTGTGTGTGAAACTGCTAGAACCAATAAAGACCCTGTGCAGATTGGTGAACCTGTGCAGATTGGTGAAACTGAGGTTTCCCTTTATTAAAGTAACTGAATAAAATTTGCCTTCCCTGCTTTAATTTCGCTTTGATTCTATTTTTCTTTTGTTGGAAACTGTATTTGCGAAATTGCACCCATCAATTTTGCCACATTCTATTGATGAGAAGCTAATCTCTAGGCTCAGTCCAGACTCATAGTGATGAAACTGCACAAGGGAGTAACCCCAGGGCACAGGTGTCATCGGGACCATTCTTGAAACTGTAAGCCACAGGTCCCCCAAATAGCAATCATTGGACTCCATCCGATATCCAAGCCAGTGCAATGCTTTCAAGGTTCTGTTTCACAGATCCCAGTTGGGCCAAAGACCCAGACAAGGATTTCAGTGATATTCCAACAAAGCTTTCCCAGAAACCAAACCTTGCAGTCACTGGGCTTTTACCACCCAGTGCATCCACTTGGCCTAAATTCTTGCCAGATCCTTTGCAGAGCAAAGCTCCTAGCTCTTACTCCTCTGGGAGGGAACGACCCCCTCAGCACAGCAACCCGGAAGAGTCTCCTTTGTGCTTCTTGAACTTGAAGACTGCTGGTTCACCAGGCAGCGAGACTTTCTTGATAACAAAACACTCTTTGCCTGGAAAGAGGAATCAATACAGATTGTGGCCGTGTGGCACTTTTATCATCCCGAACTTATGTATACCACCTACTAGGTGAGTTTGCAGGCTGAACTACTGAGGCCTATGATACCGGTAAAATTCCTAAATGAATCTTTAATGCTCTGAGAACCTGGAGTGACCTGTTGTTTCCACAACATGTAAGCAATCCTCTCTAACGAAGTTGAACATTTCCCTTTTGGGCTTGCTAAATTGTGGAAAATAAATATGAAAGAGCTTTTAAGATGCCTCCTAATCCTGGGGTGAGCACAATTGCTCTTTTGTTTACCTAAATGTAATAGGATCGTTATCTAGGTGCCCCATTTGGATGAAGTCTTGCAACATATTAACCTGTTGACTTTGTTAATAGTAATTTAGGAAAACCTCTCAGGCTCCAAACCCAGCTTTTTAAAGCCAAGTATAAAGTGGTCTTTCCTTGTTTTCTGTGTTGACTTTCATTAAAGATTTGCGTAAACATAGCTGAGCAGTGACTGCGGCTTTTTGGTGCCAGCCAATTATGCAAATTGGCGTTCAGTGGCAGAGGGAGTGTTTGAGCCACAGAATCTATAAAAGGTGGAGTCTTTGGGGTGTTGGTTGACCTTGAAGGGGGGGGGGAGAACTTCCCCTTAGATGGCATGGTCCAGTAGCAGGGACCATGCAGTGTTTGATGGGGGGAATCAGTGAGTTTCCATTTCCAGGAGTGAAGGAGTCTCAGAATGACGGGAGTTCCAGGGAGGTTTTCTGCCTCCATCTTCTCACTGATCCACTGCCTGGCTCCATCTGCCCAGTGAAAGCTGCTGGGGCCATGACCTGCCTGTTACTTTCCTGGTTTCACTCAACCGACCCACCCTCTCTGCCTCTGGAAGGCATGATGGATTGGTTTGAAACGAAACCATCTCGCTCCCAAACTGAAAGGTTCCTTTTTACGTTTGGGAACAACTTGAAACCACTGGAGAAAATCATGTGCCAATTATGCATAAACTCCTTTACCACAAGGTATAAAGGAAGCCATAATTCGGGGGCTATATGTTTGATTGAATTCATCTGGTTCCATTTTGTAAATAGAGAGGCGGGAGAATCCACAGTGGTGGACAGTTGATATAATGCAGCTTCTATTCCCCGGCAAAAGAAGGGGTGGCCCTGTCGCTTCACTCCCTCAGTGCCGGCCATAGGTGTAAAGAATCATTAGAAATTTCGGCGCTGGGAGAGAAGCTGGTCTTGACCCAGCAGCACTCCCAGAACCATAGACACAAAAGAGAGGGGACCACAATTTGTCAGACATCCAGCCACCAACAACAGCAACCTTCAACTGGGGAAATACCCCCGAACCCTACTAAGACAAGGTCTACACTGATGGGTCTGTGTTTGCCAGCAGCTGACAAGTCAGACTTCACCCTTAACATCCCTAAGTGTGTTGGTACTAATTAGGTGAAAAATGAGATGCATTGTTAAAACTGGCTTTTCGTTCCTGCTTGGCAGCTTGACATTACGGGGACACCGAAACCTCAAATAGCCTGGCAGAAACAAGCCCTGGGGTAGCAACATAGTGGGGGCAGAGAGGACCAAGCAATAGAGATGTAAAAGTCCCTTCATTCTCATGTCCCTCCAGTGTTAATGAAAGGATGGTTTATTGATGGCCATAGTGGGTTAATTGACACCACTGTCCAAGTGTGCATGATCTGTCACCTCGGATGCTCGGATGCACTGACTTGGAATACAGATGAATTTGGGTGTCATCCCAGTGTTCCCAAAGAATAGTTGGTATGGTTTTTAACCCTTTCTAAATCTCATGTCCTCATCTGTAAAATGGGGATATTTCATCGACTATTAAAGACTTAGCAACACCGAAGGATCAGATTAGTTTGTAGAAGTGAGGTATTGATCCTTCCCATTCTGGGTTACTTAGTTCCTAGGAAAAGTTTACTGTGATGGACCATGGAACAAGCCAAGAAGTTTCCTGGCCATGTGACAGAAAGCGGCCACCCTCACTTTAAAGTCGGCAAATAAACCTTTTCCTAAATCTTTCTGCATCCTCCTCAGGCCACTGTAGGTCACGTACCTCTATTTTGGCAAGGGTACTAACTGACCCTCTTGATTGCTACCCATATTAAACTATTTTCTCTTGTTAATTTTTAAAATATAAAAATATTTTCTCCTCAAATGAAATGGATTGCTGCTGGATCGCCACTGTTGTTTTTATTCGGACAATTATTGATTATCCAGGGACAACGGGTTTAAGACTTGCGGTTCATGCATTATACAGAAGCTTGTTCTTTCCTTGCCTTCTCTTTGTATTAAGTTCATTCTAAATTCAATCCTGCAAATATTTCATGCTAACTCCCTGGTTTATGTGGATGATCTAATTTAATCTTCTGACCTGTTTTGTTTTTACTACCTTTTTACTGAGAAGGAGAGGGAGTGCAGAATTGCTAAACACTCTTCCCGAGATCAACTAATAATAAGTGGCAAGGGTAGGAATTGAACCCTGGCAGTGTGAGCCCAGAACTCAAGTATCAATGACCTCACCATCAACCACCAGCACATGGGTTCATCCCAGCTAGTCCCCTTCTCGTTCTCATGGCCATGTGAGGTATGGAATATACACTCCTCTAGAAGGAACCAACTCTCAAGTTTCTTCAAGATAAATTTCATTTCATTTAAAATAAACAACAACAACAACACAAAAACCAAACCATTGCTCCCTAAGGCAAGTAATTTCTGACATCCTAAAATAAACTCCATTGCAAACTGCCTGCCTCTCGGCAGTGAAATTGTATTCAACAGTTACCAAGATCTGCACTCCAGCAACTGCGCCTCCTGCTCCTCTGGAGTCTTATAATTGTGTTTTTGTTCCTGATTTATGCCACAACCACACATCTGACATATTTTTCCTGTTATTTGTTTCAGGCACCAGACTTGCAGCTTTGCCTAGTCTCAAGACATAAAGACTCTATTTTGTGTATAGGATTTTGCCTCCCCCCCCCCTTGGGCATTCAGACCTTCCTGGGTTTGCTGGGTGATTTGAATGCAATGTTTCTTCATCTTGCTAGGCAGCCCCTTCTCTCCCACCTATTGCATGAGCAGAGGTAGCTGTGCTTGTGGGCCAGACATTGCCTCTTTAGAGGATCAAGCTTATCAATGTTTCCAGGGTAATTTGTCTTTGTGGGATGGGTAATGAAGGGGTCTCGGAGACTGAGCGGCACAGCAATTTGTTCCTTTGCAGACAAGGATGGTCTTATCAGGGCTGACTCTCCCTGCTGCTGAGACAGAGACTTGTGAGCGCTGACAATATTTGTTTTTGAAAGACTGGAAGTCAGCGAATCTCAGCACTCTGGCTCCCTTCGAGGCAGTTGACCTAATCTTACCCTGATGTAAGCAATTTTAATTCGTGGAGATTCTGTCTAATGATTCTGGTGATTTACATTGTTGTCATTCTTGAGTGTTATTATGTTTTCAAAGAAGGGATCAGGCCTGTGAAGACATTTTCCTCTAAAAGCTTCCTTTGAAGGATGCTGCTTGCCATGTTAGGGAGAGAAATAAAACTAAAAGGGGTTTTCTGTAAAATAGATAGGGTCCCTCCTAAAAACTCCAGGAAGAATAGCATCTATTGTACTCACGTGGCTGCTAGATATCTGTCATTCTGTTACTGAGTTTTGAGGTTCCTAGGTGTTCCTCAGTCCTTGGCTATAGTTTGAGAAGAATTCAAGGCATATCTTTGACAGGCCAAAGCAAAGTTTATTGAGAGACAGAATGAACATACACCCAGGCAGAATCCAGGGAAAGGCAGGGGGCTCTAGGCATAAGTGGTATGTATGAGGCTGCTCTCCCCATCCCTTCCTGGGGTGCACTGTGTAGGAGCACTCAGGTGTTGTTTTCTTCACCTGGGCAGTAGTTTCTAAGTCACCCCCCCCCTTGTACTGTGCTCTCAGGGATGTAGTTTTATCAGCCCTGGCAGTAGGTTGGTCAGGGGTCTGCTGCCTCTGTTGTGACTTCTTGCTTTTCCCCGGCTTTAATGACTTGCCTGGAAGTTGGTGGGGGACTACCTTTCTCTTCTCTGGGTGTTTCTTGGGTCTCCCTGGGTTTTTCATCTCTGGCAAGTGTTTACTGAGGTCTTGATTATATTGGTTGTATTTCTTTAGACACCACTTTCCAGGCCCAAATATCTAGCAATTCTATATCCTATACTGATCCCCAGAGTGAGGCATGGGTCTGTGGGAACTTTGAGATCTTCTTGAACCAGCTTTATTGTCTAGAGGTAGGCGGTTCTGGAAGGGGGTTTCTATTCCTCTGGAGATGAAGCAGCTGTTTTGGAAATAAACAGTTAGATCCAAAGAAGAGACTATGCAGGGAAACTGGACAAACCTGGTGGTTACTAGAAGATGCCAAGGGAAATCAGAACAAGGACTAGGAAGTTACAGGTATTCTGTTACTTGAGAGAAGTCCTCAAAAACACAGTGGCTGAAGTTTTGGTCTGAACATATGGCTAGAGAAATATTGTGCTTGGATAGTATAATGCCTGTTTGTATCCTTGCTTCAATATTGATTGTACGTCTGCTATGCAGGTATGGCAGGGTTCACAAGCCCCATCATCTGTCACCTGGATTATTCTAGGTTATCCCCCACACGGATCTCCATCCTCCCATCTTTCCCCTACCTTCACCAACCTGTTATCAACAGAGCAGCCAGCAGGACCCCATAAAAATAGATGTTTAGATCATATCACACCTCTCCCCCAAACCCTCCCAAGACTCTTCCTGTCTCTCAGTATAAAGATCGGTATAGTGACTGACAAGCTGCACAAAATTCTCCTTGACACCCCCGCTGCAGCTCCTCTCAATTCTCATTTAACCACTGAGAATCAGCTCATTTGGTATCTCCTCCTGGACACTCCCTGGGACTGCTGCATACCTCCGCCCTTAACCCCACACTTATGTGTCAGATTTTGCACTTACTGTACTAATACCTAATTTTTATTTTATCTTGTCCACTGTCTTCTCTGGTGTCCGAGATTTTTGCAGAGGAACTGGATTTTACTTATCCCAGCACCATCCACTGTCGAGTGGACAAATGAAAAAGTACCTCTCCCCCACAAGAATAGAGACTTGTTTTCTGTGTTGGAGGGGGCATGTTAGGGGGGACTCAGCAGACAGAATCCACAAATAGGGCCCTGTCAGTGGCTCACCCACCCTGGGAGCCATGATGCTCAGTAGCTGAGTAGCTGTGTCTAGAAGCAAAAGCTCCTCATTTTCCTGTCTCAAGAGATACCTAGGATCTGACCACAGTTCCTTCTCCCAGGGAAATGAAGCATGATGGGAAGAGCCTTCCTTGCTTCCTCAACCCTAGGCTGGGCCCCAGGAGACAGTGGGCAGGATGAGGGAAACACCTGTGGAGTTGGACTTGTATCCTGCCAGCTCCACCGGAGAGGGGGGAGGGGGCAGCCCCCTTCTTGTTGAACTGGGCTTTGTACCCTGGTTCCTACACTCTGAGACTCTGTCGGGATAAATATTGTTCTTTGAGGCTCTGCAGTACAGTGGGACACGGCAGGAAAAGCCATCATTGGGGGACATGTGTCTGCTGTAACTGTTGCAGATAAAGTACATTCTGGGCAGAACCAGCTGTGCAGTCAGGCTGCTCTAACCCACTCCAGGGACAAAACCCTGCAGAAGCTCCCCTCCCCACCCCCACTTCTTCACCCTCAGCAACCAGCACTGGTAGCACCTCCCTTGGTCCAGCTCTTCCCTGGAGGCAGGAACCTGGGAAGTTCCCTACACCAAGAGGTTTGGAAAGATAATAGGGGGAAAACGATTTGCTTGTGGCATACTGCCCAGTGGGTTAATCCAATCTCTTCTAGAGAGCTCTTCCCTGAACAACTTGCAATTAATCAGGAGAGCTCTTAGACACAGGAGATTATGAGGAAAAATTACTCAGAAGGTTTCAAAAGGGGAATTGTCCACAGATAAAAGTAGCATCTCAGACAAGTTGGCAATAAATCTGCAAGGGCTGTCCATGAGCCTGTTTGGGGCAGAGAGGAAATACTAAGGAGAGAGCAAAAGTGATATAATGTTCATTGTTGCAGTAGTTAACTTTCAGTGAGCAACTTTATATGAACTAAACACTTAAGTCTGTTTGGGGCAGAAAAGAAACACTAAGGAGAGAACAGAGGTGATACAGTGTTAATTGTTGCAGTACTTAACTTTTAGTGAGCAACTTTATATGCTTGACTTTTGAACTAAATACTTTAGTTGTACTTTCCCATGGAATCCTCAGAACTGGTGGGTTCTGCTGCATCCTCATTGGACAGTTAAAAGAAAAGGAGCCCAGAGACATACAGTATCTGGTCTAAAGTCAGCTAGTGAGCAGATACGAAGCTAAAATTGGCACTGAGGCACCGAGATTAGCTAGATTACTCTTGACAACTGAGTCTCAGTTCCCAGGCTGCAGTGGGTTGCAGTGACTTTGCTTGAGCCACACGTCTTCTCCCTGTGACTTAGTGCTTGTGTTCTAGAGAAAGCAAGATTTGGAGACTATGTTTAGTCATTAACAAAGCTTGTAGCAAGTCATTTAGTTTTTGATGGCGTGTCCTCATCTGAGAAAACAGAGGCAGGAATAGCAATCTTATCTGTTTGGGGTAGTTAAGTGTAATAGTGTGTTGAAAAAACACAAAAGTGCTATTCAATTCTCAGAATGTGTTATGAAATTATCTAGAGCTATGGTATAACAAGAGCGTGAGTCCAGGCTGCTCAGTGGGTCTTTCTGCAGCCATAGAAATGCCACGCCATACCGCTTGTGTCTACTAAAGCCCTTCACATGCATCTCATGAGCTTCTGGAAGGAACTACATTTACAATTTTATTTAATTAATTGAAAGCTAAACACCCATGTGTGGCTACTATAGTGGACAGCGCAGGAGATGGTTTCAACTGCAAAGGACCTTATCCCAACCCCTTATTCTCACTGATGAAGAGACTGAGAGTCTCAGTGGGGTAGGATCTTGCCAAGGTCATATTGGATTAAGTAGAGGGCAGGTCTAGAATCGGGACTTCAAACACCTTTAAAATTTTTTTGACTATCCCTAATTTAGACTGCCAGAGAGAAAAGAGGCATATTAGTAACCTAAAGATGATGTTAAAGAAGCAGCTGGTGAAATATCAGGAAGGCTAGGTGTTGAGTATCGCCTGAGGACTCAGGAGGGTGCTAAGACAAGGGCATGCACACCCATTTGTATGAAGCAGCGTGTGCTTCTCTCTATAGGGAACAAAACTCCATGTGTTCATTTTTTTGAATCAACAGACGGGAAACCCTCTTTTCACTTGAAACCCATCCTGACAGTGATGGAGGCAGCTCTGGCTAGGTTCATCTCTCCCAGGAACAGCCTTGCGGGTGACCGAGGGCTTGGGGCTCTGGTGGACTGTAATGGTATATCTGTGGAAAGAAAGAAAAGGCCTGTGGTGAGGCTTCAGCCTCGGTGCCAAATCACAATATATAATTGGGCCTGATTTTTTCCATATGTATCAACAAAAACAGTCTTGCTTTCATGGGAGATGAAAGCGACCCCTTTCTTTGGTCATATTTCCTTTTTGTGTAAGTTCCCAGGTCTCCACTGGGTTCATCATTCTCTGTTTAAAACAAACCTAAAAAAAAATAAAATCACAAATTAGAGATATGAGTAGACTTATGGAAAAATGTCTTTCTCTATGCTTTCCATGGTAGAGAGATTATGCTATTTTGCTGTTGTCTTTCTTTTATTAACCAAAATGAGATCAAATTCATTTCAGAGTTTTGGCAAATTCATACTCTCTTGGAGCAATGAAAACAAATAAGTGCTTAAAAAAAAAGAAAGCAAATAAGTGTTTTATGACAGTAGATTAATGTGTAGGTGTGAATTATCTTTCTTAAAGGACAACTCACTCATCCGGTACTCCTTTGCATGGGTTCATTCGAGCTGACATAGTGGAATACCCCTGACTGTGTTGCTTAAACAACAGAATTTTATTTTCTCATAGTCCTGGAGGTTGGAAGGCCAACATGCAGGTGGCAGCAAGCTTGCTTTCTCCTGGGGTCTCCTTGGTTCTCAGATGGCTATCTACTCAAGCCCTTGAGTGGTCTGGTTCCTCTTCTGATGTGGGCACCAGACCATTGCATATGGGCTGTTGTGAGCTCTTTAACATTCAATCCCTCATTAAAGACCCTCTCTCCAAATGCAGTCACCTTGGGGCTTAGGGATGCAAAATGTGGATTTTGAGAGAAAATAATTCAGCTCATATCTCCTTTATTGAGAAATTTCTATGTGCTGGGCACTGGAGAATAAAGAAAAAAAATTATATAGCAACCTGGCCTCTGTGAAGCTGGAAATTATAGAGATGTAAAAAAAAAATGCAATATGATGTGAAGTTTATATATATATATATATATATATATATATATATATATTAAGGGCATCAAGGGATATAATCTATTTTGCTTGGGGGGGAAGGAAAAATTGAGAGACCTTTTCAAAATTAAGGTGCTGAGTGAACTGAGTTTTGGAGAAAAGCTTGGTTTAGGTAAGATGGCAGGAGAAGAACAAAGAACATAGACAAATAAATAAACTAATGCTTTGTCCTGGATTCTGAAAGGCCCTAAAAATACTGTCTTCCAGTTCAAAGGTGTAAACTTAAATAACTAGAGGACATCTCTTCATTTATTTCATGAAGACATTGTTGCCTTCAAAAAAAGGAAAAGAAGAACTAAAGCAAAAACTATCTTCATTAGAATGGTCTTGGTCACAAGCATCATAACGCATATGCTGACTTGGCCATAAAAGGCATGAGCCATTTTGCATCAGCAGATCTGTGGTGGGGGAGGGTTTCAAGCAGAGTTTGATCACAGAGTTGATGGTCTCTAGGACTTAGGTTTTTTTCTTTTCATTTTGCCATCTTAAACCTTGGCCTAATGGAAAGACTGGCTTTTTTACTGGTTGTAGTAGTTGCCAGAGCTTCATGCTTACTTATTCACTTATTCCCTCCCTGAAGGAGAGAAAAAGAACACCTCTCAATCAGTAGTGTGCTAAAGTTGGCTTGTACTGATTTCTGAGATTGCATTGTTGAATTTTCAGAAATTCTACAAGTTGATTGTTAGACATTGCGCTTATTAAAACTTATACAAACATCATGAAATCATTAAAGTGAAAAAAAGATGATACACACTCAAAACTTATCTCTCCTTAAATACAAACAAATATTACTGTCACCTCTGCCTTTAACATGATGTACATCTTTCATGTCCTAGGGACATGATACTACAATAAAGGCCATGCCACTGCCCCATCTCCATGCTGGTGGCTTGAAATCGGTCATGACAGGGATATTTACATCAAGGAAATGTGCAAATGGCATTAATTAGGTCATGGGTTTTTTTTTGTTTGTTTTTTGGTTTATCTAGACTTAAGAGAGTGATGAGATAATGTAATATTAAACTTAGAAAGTGTTGTTCTAAGCCTGTCACATTGTGAATAGCACAAAAATTTTAGGATATATTCTTCCAGTGTTATCTGATTCAGCAGTTACTTACATAATTGACAAATCAATGAGAATCAATTGTCCACATGAAATTTATAATATAGAACACTGCAGGCTTTATATTTTAGTGTGTCTGTATATATATATGCATGTATATATTGTCTATTGGGAAACATTGTTAAGCATTTATCAACTTCTCCTCAACTCTTTAGTTTTATTGGGACAATCTAGTTTACATGTCCACTTTTAAGTCTGTAATATGATGCATTTATTTCCCTTTGTGGTTGGGAATGGTAGTTTCCTAATTACACTGTTAGGGAAAAAAGAAAAGGGGAATGCATTTGGGGTAGGCAACCTGAAGTACTTACAACTATAAAGGTCACCCACTCCTACCAGTAAAATTAGAGTGTTGATACAATACGTCTTTATATTTTAGTATGAATTAATGTGTGACAACTTTTCCAATAGAACAGGTGTCTTGGAGCACATTGCTTAGAATTATTAACAATTTGGACTGGATGACTACTTACTGTGAGAACATTATATGAAATTTAGCTGCCGCATCCCTGACCTCTACCCACTAGATGCCAGTAACACCCCATCTCCAGTTGTGACAACTAAAACTGCCTCCAGACATTGCCAAATATACCCTGAGGGTGTGTGCAAAATAGAACCCATGGAGGACCATTGTTTTAAACTCAGGACTTATGGCTCCAAACCTGGAAGCTTTTAGTTTCTATTCCCCTGCCTCTAAAGTAAATCCATCTGCAATTGAATGTTAAATTGAGGGTTCAAAGGCAACACCAGAGGAAGAGCCACATTCCAGAGAGCTGGAACCCTGGGCCCCATAAAGGTGAATCTGGTGGGGGGCGGGGCAGTCTTCTCTACTTAAAAGAGAGGGGTATTCCACTTGGGGAGGCCAAGAGCTCCAGATTAGTAAATTTCATTGGTATTTCATTGGTATTTTCACTTAGGAGATTTTTTTTACCTTGGCTTCTTCTACCTTGGGAACTTGAAAGATAGGAGCTTCTTGCCACAAAACTCTACATGAAGTACATGAAGACCTAAAAAAGGTCTTGATTCCTTTTAGGAAACTTAAGATTTCAGTTGAGTTGCAGAGTGCTTTGTTTAGCTTATGTTTGGGTTCCAGAAGCATCAATCTTGCAGATCGGAGCAGTGGTCTAGTTTTCAAAGCAAGTAAACAAAGGCCTCCAAGCCACTTGTAAGCTGTCCTAAGTCTAGGAGGTGTCCTCTTTTCAGAGACTATTGACATTTGTATAAAATAAATTTACAAAATTCTCTCCTCTCTTCCTTAGATCTGCTTCCTCTTCCAGCTGGTCTCTGTCTTTCCTCAACAGACATCTCAAGGATTAGTTTTCAGTTGCGGTCACAATCTGTTCTTCTCTTCATTCCTGGGTTTCTGTCCCCAAATACCAACAGTGTTGTTGTGATATGTCCAGTCAACTCTTCCAAAATATTGTCGTTTGTTTTGAATTTTAGAATACCTTTTGATTCTTCTGGCCATCCTCTTTCCCTCACATTTTTTCTGGCCCCTGTTAGTTGCATAGTGCTGTGGTAGTCCTCATACTTTTTCTATTGAATTCTTAAAGGGTTCTTTTCAATGTCTGTTAATTAAAGAGACATGTCCTCAGCCTGTTCTGGTCTTCCCTGTTCTCTCTTTCTTTCATCACCTCTCCACTCCAAGTGTTACAGTTGGAATTCTCTTGGGCTCACACAAGACACAAGACCACTGGAGATGCAAGAGCAAAAAGCCTTTAAATTGTGAGCTTGAGCTGAGGTCCAACCCTAAGATTCACCGACAAAGCATAATCTCTTGGAGGGAAGGACCCCGTTTCTAGATAGCAAGAGGCTTATATACATTTTTGACAGTGCTGGGTAACTTTTCACACAGAATTTTTTTGTCATCGTTACTTCCCCAATGATTCTAGCATGCGCTAAGACCTTGTGACAAAACTCAGATAACCATTTGGTTTGGGGCAGTTACATATTTTTTTAAGTTTGGGGCAGCTACATATTTTTTAAGCAATACTCTTTACTCAACATAAGACCTCAAATAACCATCTTGGTTTTGGGACAGTTACATATTTCTTTAAGCACTACTCTTTACTCAATACAAGCACACAGTCTCCAAGTCTTTATCTCTAGTCAAGGCCATCTCCTTGGCTCCAGAGATGGATATATTTTACATGATGTACTTCAGGTGCCTCAAATACAACATATTTACTTGCTTCCTCACCTGGGTTCTTATTTCTTATAACTTGATTGATAAAATTATTTTCCATATGTCTCCTAAACCAGAGACCTTAAAGTCTTCTAGAGCTAAACCTCCCTTGGGATTCAACTCCTTTGTACAAACTGTTGCTGAATTCTATGAATTTTGTCACCTTCATTCTCTTGGTAGTCTTTCTCCACCTGCAGACCACAGGTTAACAAGCTGATTTTTGAAAGAGCCATATAATAAACATTTTGGGTTTTATGAATTATACTGTCTTTTTGGCAATTATTCAACTCTGACCTTTAGCATGAAAACCAGAGACTGTAAGTTAATGACTATAAGTGAATAAAGAATGACTGTGTTTCAGTGAGACTTTAATTATAAACTAGACTTCAGATCTTTCTTAGAGATATAGCTTACCATTTCCTTATTTAAAGGATAGTTATCTCTTACCTGGATTATCTCAATACTCTACCACCTTATCTCCCTCCTGCAGTCTTACTTTCTTCTAACCAATTATCTTTATCTTGTTGTCCAAGGTAAATATTTGTTGGAGAAATCTTCAAAAAATGCAGATCAGATTAGACACATCACACATTGAGACTAGATAACTTACTTTTCTTTGAACATTTCATACACTCAAACTCTATAATCCTCCTCAAACTATATTCTCCAGCATGCAAAGCCCTTCTCTGTCCCCAAATCCTTGTGTGACTCTGTATGAATCAACCTACAAACCATCAACCATCAACTCTTCTTCAAAGCCTTCCATACACCCCCAACTCAGAACACGTTCATCTCCAGTACCCTCTTAAATAATAATATACTCTTTTGCATTATCATCTCATGAGTCTGCCTCATAATGCAGTTGCTTCAACCTATGTATGCCTATCTTTCTCAATCAAAAGCTCACTAGAGGGCAGAAAGTGTCTTTTAAAAAAATCTTTTTTATCTCCAACATATCATTTTGTAAAGTAGAGAAATTTCTCTACTTGAATATTCTCCAATTTATGTGCAAAATGTACATGTGTCCAAAATGTAGATGCTACAAATCTAGAGTCCAGAACTAAAGCAAGCCCCCCTCACTGAAAAATGGCATTTGGGGTTGCCCATTTCAGTCTCAGTCTGTCACCAGTCTGTTGCATGCTAATGTAGCTTGTGATTGTTTTTAGACTTTTTTGTAATTAAAAAAGTTTTAAAATCAATCATCTTGCAAAAATGGAAAGGATGTCAAAAATGATGGAAATTAAAGGGGGGGAAGTTCATATAAATAATAAAAATGGCAGGGAAATGAAGCGAGTGTTGCACATGGGTTGAATCATTTGTCCACAGCATGATTTTCAAGGTCCAAGAATGAACTAGAGAACATGTTAAGATTGCAATGTCAATATGATGCCAATGCAATTAACCATAAACACTAAGTGGGGAAGATTTATACTGAAGAAATAGATATTTCAAGGGGCTGTCTAAAGCCAAGACAGCTTACTATTGTAACTACTTAATATATGTGGTTATGTAAGTTTAAATAATTGAAATTAAATAAAAGTTAAGATCCAATTCCTCCACTATACTAGCCACATCTCTGCACATGCTGGGCAGTGCAGAGACTGCTTTTCCATCAACACAAAGATTTCTGTTGGAAAGCTCTGGTGTGGGATCTGCCTCCTTTTCTAAAGTTAAACCAGAAAACAAGCTGGGCATGGTGGCATGTGCCTGTAAGCAACAGCTTATGGAGTCACGGCTGGGTCTGGGGAATAGCAGTTCAAAGTCCTGCCTGGGGTCAACACAGCCAGACCTAGTCCCAAAATAATAGCTGGGCATGGTGGTGTGCACCTATAATCCTAGCTACCTGGGAAGTTGAGACTGGGGATTACTTGAGTCCATGGTAGCATGGGCAACGTGAGCCTGTGGTTCCACAGGCAAAGGTAGTGAGACCTAGTCTCAATAAATAAATGAATAAATAAATGAATCAATAAATGAATGAATCAATAAATTTAAGCCAGAAAACAAAAAAAAAAAAAACAAAAAAAAAAGAAAAGAAAGGGATTTGTTTGAGAAGGTAAAGGTCAAACATGAACAACAGGCTGCTTTTAAAATTTGGGTGAAAAGCGACATATGGTTTTAGAGAGTTGGGGCCCTGGAATCTGTTTAACATCTACATGAAATGGGAGAATAGTCAGCTCTGAATAGATAACTCTAGATCTAGACTATTTCCACGTACTTGTTGAAAGCTTGACAATCTTATTTGTCTTTTTTTTTATTGTAGATTTAGACATGTATTTTGGGAAAAGACACTCGATAGCAGTGTTTATCAGTATTTATCAAGCTGTGGGTCAAAATCAATGTGAGACAAGAGTCATGTAGAAGGAACAACAGATCTTTTTTAATGATATAGAGTAGGAAATGTCAGCATGTACTGCACAATATAAGAATAAGTACTGTTTTAGGAAAGTTCCCATAATATCTGTACATATTTATTATAGTGAGTCAGCTCGCAAAAGTTTGAAAGACACTTTCTTAGAGCACTGACCTACATGGAAGTAGAATGTAAGTCTAGTTTTTTAAATGCAAAAGATGGGCTCATATCTCTTCGTACGAGACTGTGTGTTGGAGGACATATGCTTGAACTCCTCCTTCACTTGGGCTCAGGGAAAAAAAATGAAACTTGAAGTAGCCTCTTGGAATCTAACCTGTTTTTTACCACCACTTCCTGGAAATGTGTGGATTGTTGCCAATTCCTGGCTGCTCTGCATGCAGAAAAAAAGGTTTTTTTTTTTTCTTGCCATCAGAGGTGTCTTGCCACCAGAAATTGCCTGAGTTTGCCTGTCAGAAGTGGACTGACTCTGTAAGTTGGGATTAGCTTAGAACATAGATGTGCCCCTGGTGTGAATATGAGAGGTGAGACCAGAAAGTTGGTGATATGCTCCCAGTCACACTGCCAAACAGTCACCTTTCTACTTGGCAAAAACAAAAGCTCTATTAAATTTTGAAAGAAGAGAATAAATGCTTGTCTTATTCACATATTAATATGATTTATTTAAAAACCCTGATCCCGTTGCCCTAGAAAGACTTATTATGCTCTGTTTATCTCTTGGAACGCTGACAATGAGAGTTCAGATTTCTCCCTCTAGCCTTCCAAAAGATCTTTTTTGGAGCTAGTGGGAGCCCAGTATACTTGCTACCCTATACATTACATAGCAACATGGAAACTTTGATTGCTGACTTAGGCCAATTTAATTAAAAATTAAAAGAAAAAACCCCAGTTTAATGAAAATTCCTAAGGATGGCCACCCAAATTTGCAAAAACCCTGAAAACTTGATTAGTCACTTGAAAAATAGAATTGATTACTCATAATTGTCATCAAACATTCAGTTTCAAAATTCTTTCCTCAGGTTAAACACCAAATCAATTCTGACTGAAATATATACCTCTGCTTGTTCTAAATTTTCAACATTTCCATAGGCAAGAACTTTTTGCTTCGATGGGGGTAAGATATTAACTGAAATTTTGGAAGTAATTTTCTTTGGGCATTTGGATGGATGAAATATTCCTAAATTTGCCCCTAAGCTTCTTTATTACACACACACACACACACACACACACACACACACACACATACCATATATATATATATATATATAAATATATGTTGAACAGATTCCAGTGGTTACTAAGAAAACTTACCTCAAAATGTTTATATATATTCCCTCTTTATCCCTTTAGTTTTCTCTATGAGGTATGTAAGTATCAGCCAGGCTGAGACAACTCCAAGCATTCAGCATACATCATATCAGTCCTAAATTTGTATCAGCTGACAAATTTCTAGTTCTGGACTCTAGTTCCTAGGGACAGTGCCACCAGCCTCACCATCTGAGCTCCTCATAAATGGAGAAGATGAGCCTCTTCATCTTCCTTTTGTGACCCACCTTGGGAACTGGTATAAGCATTTCCCTCATTTCTTAAACTGGCAGCCTTGAAGTGGTTTCTCTTGTCATCTTCCCCCTTTTATGGAAAAACATTGGGGTTTCATCACTTTTTCCTCAAAAATGTCACTTCCATTCTCACTCATGGTGTGTGGAATCTGAGCTCACCATCTCTCACCTGGAGCAAAGCCACATTCCCTAACCGGCTTGACTCTACTTTCCAGCTCCTCATCCTTGCATCCAGTGAGTTAGCCTCCTCACAAACACACCTCAACCACTGCTTGGGATGAGTCTCCCCTGTGGGACAATCCCTGTCATTTTCCCCTGCCGTCTACAGGGGAAAGCCAAAATCCAAAGAAAGGCAAATGCCCTTCACCAGTGACCTCTCACCTCCTCGACCCCTCCCAAATTTGATACTTGAGCTGTGCTGTTTCCTTCCACTTGCTTCAAATGAAAATTATTTTCACGTTCCCTGCCTTTGCAGTGCTTGTTCCCAGAAGCCTCATATCCTTGTTCCACAGACACTTTTCAGTTCTCATGAATATACTTAAATACCACCTCCTATAAGAACTCTTAGCAGTTGCTACAGACTGTGCATTTATCATTCCCCCTCCCATGTACCCCCAATTTCTCTGTTATAATTCTTTTCACACTGTATTTCAAGTCTCTTATCATGTGTGAGGTATTAATTTCGGTTATTATTTCAGTGTTTCTGGATTTTTGCCAACCTAATGGGAAGGTGGAATTACCTTTCCTGGTTTCCTTGGGATTGGGTGGGACCCATGACTATTTCTGGACAATGAACTGAGAGAGTAGTTTAGTGTCATTTTCAGATTAGAGCATTTAAGGATCTGTGTGCAAGACACTCGGACAGTTTTTTTTCTCCGAGCATGGTGATTGACATTGTTAATGTCAGTTTTTTTCTCCTAGCATGGTGATTGACCTGTCCATCAACCGACGTGTCTGCTGACCCACAGTGGACATATAGCATAAGCAGACACCTTTGCTCATGTAAGCCAATGAAATGGTGGCTCTGTCTGTGACTGCAGCATAACTCAGCTAAATCTTCTTAATGCAGAGTTTATAATCCCAACTATACAGTGAATTCAGCAGGTTTCTATATTATCTCAGGGTACCCTTACTGATTTGCCAGTGCATGATAGCTGTTCAATAAAATGTGGGTTGGAAGCATGCATACCCAAGGTGTTTAAATTCTAGAAAAACATTAATAAAACTATAATATGCTCATGCCTGTTAAAAAAATAATGACCACTTGAGAAAGGTATTTAAGTCCAATTCAAAGCTGCTTTCTTTGGTAAGCTTTCATTGCGCTTTCAATGCTTTTTGTATTCTGGCTTTAGACTTGCTTTGCAACGAGGGGAATATTTGTTAAGGAAATGGCCTGTGCATAACATGTATGGTTGGATGATTTGTCCTAATGGACCATCAGTGTTTTTTAGAAAACAGCACTCAACAATGTGCACATTGCTTTGTTAAGTGGGTTCCAGCTAGGCCTGAGTGCTAGGGAGAGCCAGTAACTAACTCAGATGTCTGCCTTGTTATCTTCACAAAAGTTAAGGGACTAGGTGTTTTGAAGCAGCCAGTTACTGAGACGTATTTTTCAGTGATGAAAAATGAAAAGGAGGTACCCTTGAACCAGCTGTACGCTCACATTTATAAATGATCAAGCTCTGTGTCAAGGCCCCCACATATAAGCTAATCATTTGCACTTGGAGCTGCTTCCTCCGTCTTCCTGGCAGAGGTTCAACATTAAGAAATTGTGAGTAATGGCAAAGAGAAAGAACCCTGGGATGCTTATCGAGGCAGGGAGGGCTTCAAGGGGACCTGCATTGATGCCAGAGAAAAGTAAAATATGGCTTGATGAACAAAGATAAAATAGGAATGAGCAAAGTAGACAATCTTTTAAAAGGGGACCAGCATAGACACAAGGAACTCCCCACAGGAGTCATGATTATTACTACTGATGTGGTTATTACTTTTTTGTTTGGAGGACATGGCTTGTACTTCTTCAAGCCTGCAATTCAGGCAAGAGTTTCAAAGTCTATGCAAACTATAACATTTCTCATAATATGTGCTCTTTCCATCTATGGAGAAAGGGTGAGGGTGCACTTAAGAGGATTCTGCCTTGGAATCAGACCTATCAAGTCAGCGGAGGGGGAGGGGATAGGAAGGCAGGGAATCTTAGAGCTACCTTGTATGAGCTGCAACCTTTGACTTCAGTGGGCCTCCATTTCTTACCTATGAGACATATTGATCACATTGAGACTTGTGAAGAGTTAATGAGATAATACACATTAAATGTACTATTTTTATTGAATACATACTAAATGTTCCAACTAGGGTGAGTGATTATCCACTTCTACAACGTGCACTAAGAAATGCATTTGTTACAAATCATGGTCTTAAAAGTGAATAAAATGGACAGGTTTATGCCATGGGAAGAGGATCAGGGGTTAGAAAGTGGGGCATTGGAGGTGAATGATCATTTTTGTGGCAACTGTGCTGCCTACATACAAAAAAAAACTGCCTTATAAGACACACTTTGGTTCTGTTGTCTCTGCAGCAGGCAGTGCCAATAGCTCCACATTGCAAGCCCCCAACTGACAGTCACAGCCTGGTAAAGGAACAAAGCCCACAGTCTTTGCCTTCGTGAAACAGAGAACCCAGTAGTTGTTGTTTATTCAGAGGTTGCATTTGAGCTTTATCAGCTGGCTAGGCTGAAGTTTATCCTGCATCCACTTCCCTTATCAGCGGCCCATGGCAGGCGCATGTTTCTTGCTCGGTGAATGGCAGGACTTTAAAACTCCCTGTTGACAGAGCTAATCCATCTTCCTGCTGCTTCCATCTTGAAATAACTTTGGAGCAGCTTGTGAGGAGAAATGGAAGCAGCCATCACAGCTGGGTGGTTTTCTCAGGGAGGGAGGAGCGTTGACTTATAACAACCTTTTTCTTTATGGAACCAATGAGGACATGTTAAGAAGGTGACCTAAAATATCTAGGCTCATTTATGGGCATGATGGGAGGCATGGGCATTCTCATCGCACCATCCAATATACTCACTCATAAGCCCCCTTAACACATTTTCGTGAAAGGAGATTTTCAATTCTTGAATGGCAGAGCCCCTGACAAAGGCCAAATATCCTGCCTCCCTCTTGGAACTGCCTATTGCCCAGCTCACACTGTCACGAGGAAGACTGGTTACTTTCTAGAAGGGGCCCCTGGTCTGCCCTAACTCAAGCTTCCATGGCCTGATCCAACACCTGGTGGGCATTTTATAAACTCTCATGTAGTTTTCGTGTGGCTGGTACACAGTTGGGGTAACAGTTTTCGTTTGACAACAGAAAGCCAAGAGGGTAAAAATGTACCTTCTAACCTTGTGTCTCCTCTTATGTAGAGATGGGCCACCCTCCATGTTAAGGATCTTACATCATGAGAAATCAAGGAGACTTACGTTTGATCAGAATGAAAATCAGCGTTTCTTATTTTCTCTTCTCCACACATTCAGAAGTCAGGTTAGGGTGCTCTCTTATAGAAAAGAATGAGTTTCCTTTGGCCAAAGAGAAGGTTGTAGGGCTGAAACTTGTCCTGGCCAAGAGGGCATTTGGGTTCTAAATTCATTCTCAAGGCAAGCCAGCCAGGTTTGTCACATCACCCACCTCTAAGGAACATCATTCATGTCATACACAGTAAGCTTCTCTCTGGACACCAGCCCTTCCTAGCCTCCAGGACAGGAATCAGCAACCTGAACTTGAGCCCCAGTTTTTAAAAAATGAGTAACAGCTACATGTTATGTGCATGTTCTCTGCATCACCTGATAGTTGGTGGTTGCAAGTCATTCATGTCTAATAAAAAAGTAGAAACACTTTTTAAACATGTTCCTTCTTTATTATAAGTTAAAGAAAGCCAAGATCATCATTGCTAGGTCACTCTTACTGTGAGTGAGATAGGCTGGCTTTGTTTTTCTAATGTAAATATTGAATAGATATGGGGTGGGGAAGTGAGAGGGAAGAGTACTGCTCCAGAATTTGAATTAGTTATAACTGAGCATTGTGATCATTTGTCTTAGTGTGCAGGGATATGAAAGTCATTAGTCATGTGTATTATGATAAACAGTCAAACTTCCAGACAAGACCAGGAGCTCTTAGGGCAAGCACTGTAGCTTAGCTTTCTTCCTAAGTTAGTTCATCAACATTGAATTAAAATTTTTGCTAGCAATACCACCTTGCCTTTGGGGGCTAGTGAGACTTTAATTCCCAAACTTCAAAGAAGGAAAGAAGACAGATTATGAGGCATCCAAGCCATTCCATATTCCTGGCATTAAATTTCTTTGCTTAGTACACAGTGATCAGCATTTTTAAAAGAATACGTTCAAAGAGTAGTGATAACCTTGTTAAATTTGACAAAATAGTTTATTCTCTGCTTTTCCTTGTGGCATTATCATCAATCATCTTCTTTTTCTTTTTCTTTTTTTTAGTTATAAATGTGTCCCTTGGGAATGTGAAATGTAGGAAAGAGCAGCAAGTGGTGAGTTTGGTAGAGATCCATTTTCTGTTGGGAAAGTTGAGGGAGTTCATTCAGAGTTGGGTCAAAGGTGGCGCCATCAAGATAGTTTTCTCCTCCCAAGTAGTTTTATGAAATCAAGCCCTTATTGGCTCAAAAATCCCATTAAGCCTCTGGCAATCCCAGAATTCACAGGATGAGCCTTCCCTTCACAGTAGAGGTCCTTGAGGGCAAATGAATCTGATCTTTGAGGAAAAGTAGTTTATGTAATCATCTGGGGTAGCAAAAACAGACCAGGACTTGAGGTGGGAGGACTTGGGTCCACATCTTGCTTGCTGTTTGACTTGTGGCAAGTTCTTTAATTCTACTTTCCTTCTATATTAAGCAAAGGTCTAGTCTTTTCCTTTCAGGGAGTTAGAGAAGAGAGTGCTTCCACTGTGTTGGCCACACAGCAGTCACAGTAACTCACTAATCTGTCCTAACCACCAGTATGACTGGGTACAAGGGGAACATGCCCTCCCGACCATCCCACAGCCACCCCAGTACCCTCTTTGGGGCAAGAGCATCAGAAAGAATTGACCTACTTGCATTTCCTCTCCCTGAAACCCCCACCCATTTAGAACCAATTGGTACTTTTCTCTCCCTGTTGAAATGGGGCAAAATATTCCTGACTCAGGGTGCTGCCTTTGTCACGGCCCTGTCTGGAGCACTATGGTCATTCTCAGGCTGATGATTCCCACTGCTAGCTTTCTCCTCTCTCACCCTCCAGGGGAAGATGCTAAGCTTGAGTAGGGTGATTCAGCTTCTGACTTATATGTGGCAGCCTGGTCTCTGCACAAACTCTCTTCCAATGCATGGAATGAGGATCGAGCTTTGTGCAGGCTAGAGGAATGTGTCTGAGAGGGGTAGAGGCACTGTTAACCCCATGCACAGGTTTTTTCTGAGTGTACATATGCTTGCAAAGCTGAGGTGCTGAGGTGGAGGCAGACTGTGGTTCAATTTCTTACTGATCTTGTCAAGAAACCCTATAGCATCTCTTTATTAAGAAGATTTACTTGGAAAATGAGACAAAAATTATTAAAATATGTTAAAGATATATTTTTAAGTGCTCTGTTAGTATCTCAAAGGCTTTTACTTGCCCGAGATAAAATCAATAATACATTTCTCTATAAGAAAAATCTGACACATCCAATAATTGATAAAGCTCTTTCTCAAATACTCCATGTGCTTGTAGAAATACTTCTGGACTCATTAAAGGACTGAGTATATTGGGTTTTTTTTATGGGGGCAAGGGGATGTTTCTTCAGAATATACACTAGGGAGCTTAAGCCTACTCCTAAATGAAGGGATAATTCCCTTCTGGTGCATGATATCCAGATACACCACAACCCTCTATGCAGCTCTCAGGATTCTTGAAGTCTTGCAGAGAGGTGTAGCATAGACCTTTCTCTTTATGGTCTTCAGAAGAAAAGGCAGAGAGCTGTAGAACTTCACATTTTAGTGAAGTTCCATATTTTACTCGGGGCCACTCATCAAATTTGCTGCAGAGTCAGAAACCTGGGGCAGAAAGCACCAGACCATGATCCCTCCCTTCCTACCACACAAACTAAGAAAAGCTCAGGCAGCAGATGGCCACTGGCAAATGACTCTCATGCAATTTGTGGCTATGCTGAGCTAATTAGATGCTCTTTCTCATTTGGAAAGGCTGTCTATCCCTGGATCTCTCTGAGACATGTTCTACATTCCTTCCCCTTCTATGACTCAAGTCAGGATTTGAAATTGGAATTTGAATTTTAAGATTTTTTTAAACCAATAATTGCTTTGTTATTATTATTATTATTATTATTATTATTATTATTATTATTTTACATCATTTCAGTCCCTGGGGGTCACCCACCACCTCCCCTTCCCACCCGCTCCAGCTGGTCCCCACTCTCCCCTTGTGCAGTTTCATTTGGTTGACCATATATTAGTGAAACCATTTGGTTTCTGCCCCTTTCTATCTGGCTCGTTTCTGCTAGAATGATTTCTTCTAGGTACATCCAGGTGTCTATAAATTCATCAAATTTGTCATTTTTGATTGATGAGTAATACTCCATTGTGTATATATACCATATCTTTTTCATCCACTCATCTGTTCTGGGGCATTTGGGTTGTTTCCATGTTCTTGCAATTATAAATAGTGCTGCAATAAACATCCGAGCACAGGTGTCCTTTTGTACCCACATTGAGGTCTCCTTTGGGTAGATTCCCAGAAGTGCGACTGCTGGGTCAAATGGTAATTCCATTTTCATGAGTTTGAGAGTCCTCCATACTGCTTTCCATAGTGGCTGGATGAGTTTACATTCCCACCAGCAGTGTAGGAG